>PITA01009025.1:0-80502 GCA_004023965.1 Spilogale gracilis
TAAAATAATGTTGCACATTTGAGAAATGTTTTGCTGAAGAATAATAACAGTGCATCAAGCATTTAAAAGGCCCATTACAAACATTTACAATTTAACATAATAAATTAAGGTTGAAAAGATGTAATTTAACCAATACGATATGTAAAGGAAATTTGTACTATAACATTAGAACAATTTGCATTAAAAATAAATTGTTTTCTAAGATGTCTATTTATACTAAAATGGATTTAAAAGCAACACTCCTTCCCTTATACTTTTTGTCTTATTTATATGCCAATCTACAATACTTTATAGTACTTTTCCATTAGACAGTTTTTCTTTTATTCTTGTTTCTCTTCCCTCCACCAAAAGAATCTTGTTTCATGTTCACAGAATATTGTATTTTTTTCTTTCTAGGCAATTGTTATAGTTCCACCCTGTGATAGTATTTATTTGATATTTATGAATTGTTTTTGTTGCATGATGACAGGAAAAAAGCAAATTTGAACAACATTAATTTAGCAAGTCATTGTTGAGCAAGAGTTAAAATTATCCTAACACTGACTGAACTGGAAGTGACTCCATTTCTCAAACTGGAGAAATGGATTAAAGAATGTTTATTTCACACTTGTAACCAGTCACAAACTCCTGTTGGAAATCGAAGCAGAGTTTCTCAGAAGTACTCAGTAGACTGCATTATAGTGTGGATGATGTTGTAAGGCCTAAGAAGCGCATGTCAGTCATCACTTTATTTCACTTGCACAGATTTCTAAGTTTCTACACACACACACACCACCTGAGGCAACCAGACTTGTTGGAATTCAGCTTTCTTTACCTCTCCATCAAATGCCAACGGAATAAAAACAGAAACCTATTGTTGTACAAAACACACTGTATTAAGAATATGTTTCTGTTGAAATTCATACTGGCAATGCATTCATCCTGTAGACTGCCTTAGAATCATGGCTTGGAGGGCATAAACGGGCTTTGGATGTCTTCTGGTCTGATTTCTCCTATTGCTGTGGAAAGTAAGCCTTCAGAGAGGAAGTGGTAAAGGTGAGACTGGAAACCTCATCTCCCATTTCCCTGTCCAGTGTCCTCGGGGCCATGGTATAAATCCTTCTTATAGCTCAACGGTTGGTGCAGAATCTTGGGATAAGTCTGACTTACTCACAGCTGGGCCATCTGTTGCTCCACTACTTATGCTAATATGATAACATTGTATATCTGACTGTTGATGGGGTCTTCTTGGCACTCTACATGCATAATGCTCTTGGTTAACTCAGTTGACCTTGTTAAAAAATGACAATGTGTGAAGCCTCAGTTTGTTAGCATTCATTGTTACAAAAACAGGGGTACTGACCTTGTCATATTTAACAGCGTTGAGCAGACACAGCAATGTGGGTCCTGAGGGCAAATAAAGAATTTCCAGAGGTAATGTAAGCACTATGCTAATTAGTCTCCCCCTCCATTCTGCACTGAATAACTATACAGTTCAGCTAGAAGACTCACTGAGGCCTGTACTAATAAAATCCAAGAATTTTTATAAATAATAATAAAAAATGTGTTTCAACAGGCCATTTCCTTTCAGAACAAGACTAGCTTTTGCAGAGCAACCTGCCTGGGGTGGGGGTGGGGGAGTGTTCACTCAATTTTTTTGCTGTTGTATCCCTGCCCCCAGTAAAATTAAAACAACAATGTAGGTTGACCTCCTGTCCCCCCCCGAAAAAGCACAAAAATAATCCTCTATCCATATTTCCTTAAAACCATTTTCTTGAAAAGGAGTTTGTTTGTTTTTTTAAAAAATGCGACCACACTGTGCTAAGACAAGAACTGTATGTGAGGACTAGTTTACATATCTAAGCATTTGGATGTGGATAGTCTTGCCTCAGTAGAAAAGCAGGCTAAGTTAATTTTTTAACAATGCAATATTACCTTGGTATATCTTGTTCTCTCTTTCCCTCGGGGTCTTACACGAATGAATCAGAAAATTGCTCCCTTATGTTAAGCCTGAGTCTGCACTTGTGTTAAATTCACATGGAACTGGAATTGGGAGTGTGGGGGTGGGGATAAATGTCAGCAAAACTAATAGGATGATATATCTGAGTTTGAATTCTCAAATGAACTAGCTAGTATCCAATGTAGAGACCACTGATGGGAATATTTCTGCAGGCATATTGTTTCACATCTAGAACTAAAATTAGGGATATATAATCATGTTGATCAGCTGTCCTCAAGTTCTTAAGCTTATGATTAGGCACATCTGGCTCCAGATTTTAGGAAACTCAGATTACCAGGTATTCTGGAAATTTTGACATGCCAAATTTTTTACTTTACCTTCCTTGGGTATTCTGAATTACTTCCCAAGTATTAAAAATAACCTCCATGTTTTAGACATCTTAAGAGAGATCATAAAAAAGTAAGCAAGTCATTGAAGCCAAATATAGAAAGCAATGAAGAGTTGAAAGAAGGGAAGAGATTAATGACCAGTAATATTTGCAAAAAAGAAAAAAAAAAGCAGACATTTTGATGTTCTGGATGAGTGGAGAGAATATGGGTCAGTATAAAAGTGAGAGGAATTTAAGTGAGAAGCACATATATGTGGAGAGAGTTGTGTCCATGTTCTAAGTCTGCTCTTTACCCACGAATGGAAGTGACTGAAACAAGTCAATCTGCCTCACAATGAAGCAAACTTGTTACTGGAAAGTTTCACATCTGCTTGTTTTCTATTGTGCAGTACAGCATTTATGTTTTTAGGCAGCATTGGCCAGCATTCAAGGTGCATTCTGGATGAAGCCCACTGTATGTCAGGGAGGTTTTGCTATCAGAGGAAGGAAGGAAATGAGAAAGAAGTTTGGGGCTCTGATAATATGACACCTCATCCTTATCAGCCATGAAGTACACACCATAGAGGATGATTATTTGCATATTGTGACGGAGGCTTAAGGTCCAATCAATTGAATCCAGATGTGGGTTTTTTTGTGAGATTTTTTTTTTTTCCCCTCAAGTGAGGGTTGCCAAAACTTGTGGAGCAGAGACCACAGCTAATATAAGGCAACGGACTCTCAAAGTACCAGGAACGTTTCTGGCTTATAAGAAATCCTACTTTAAGCTTGTGTCTGAAATAGAATAAGCTGGTCTGTGATAAATTAATTAAAGCTATTTAAAAATGGCTAGTCCTTGCCTAAACAAAATCTCTCAAAACAACTCCACAAAAAGTGTTTCTGATATTCTGTCTAAATCACAAATTTAGGAAACACCATGCTGGTAATTCATGCTCTTCTGGCAGGAAGCAAGCTTTAGGACAGCAACTGATGAGAATCCATCTCCCGGGACATGGGGGTAACGAATGGAATTTGAATAACATGCCAAAGGTCTATCTTTGTTTTTGCTTTCTTTTTCTTTTTTCTTTTTGACTTTAAATTTGTTTGATTTTTTCAGTGTTCCAAGATTCATTGCCCATGCCCCACACCCAGTGCTCCATGCAATAGATGCCCTCAGTACCCACCACCAGGCTCTCCCATCCCTTCACCCCCCTCCCTCCAAGTCCCTCAGTTTGTTTCTGCGTCCAAAGTCTCTCATGTTTCGTTTCTCTCCCTGAATTACCCTACTTCTCATTTATTTTCCTTCTCCTACTGTCCTCTATATTACCCCTTATGCACCACAAGTAAGTGAAACCATGTGATACTTGACTTTTTCTACTTGGCTTATTTAACTCAGCATAATCTCTTCCAATCTAGTCCATGTTGCTACAAAAGTTGGATATTCATCCTTTCTTATGGAGGTGTAGTATTCCATTGTATATATGTACCACATCTTCTTTATCCATTCATCTGTTGAGGGCACCTTGGCTCTTTCCACAGTTTGGTGATTGTGGGCCATTGCTGCTATGAACATTAGGGTACATATGGCCCTTCTTTTCACTACTCCCAAACTACTAGAACTCATACAACAATTCGGTAATGTTGCAGGATACAAAATCAATGCACAGAAATCAGTCGCATTCTTATACACTAACAATGAAAATATAGAAAGGGAAATCAGAGAATCGATTCCATTTACTATAGCACCAAAAACCATAAGATACTTAGGAATAAACCTAACCAAAGAAGGATCTGTACCCGAGGGACTACAGGACACTCATGAAAGAAACTGAAGAAGACACAAAAAGATGGAAGAGCATTCCATGCTCATGGATCAGAAGAATAAACATTGTGATAATGTCTATACTGCCCAGAGAAATCTATACTTTCAATGCCATTCCATTCAAAATTCCACCAACATTCTTCAAAGCGTTGGAACAAACAATCCTAAAATTTATATGGAACCAAAAAAGACCCTGAATCGCTAAGGAATTGCTGAAGAAGAAAAACAAAGCTGGGGGCATCTCGTTACCTGACTTCAAGTTTTACTACAAAGCTATGATTACCAAGACAGCATGGTACTGGCACAAAAACAGAGAAATAGACCAATGGAACAGAGTAGAGAGTCCAGATATGGACCCACAAATCTATGGCCAAATCATCTTTGACAAAACAGGAAAAAATGTCCAGTGGAAAAAAGACAGTCTCTTAATGGTGCTGGGAAAATATGTATAGAAGAATAAAACTAGACCATTCTCTTACACCACACACAAAGGCAAACTTGAAATGGATGAAAGACCTCAACATGAGGCAGGAATCCATCAAAATCCTGGAAAAGAACATAGGCAGTAACCTCTTTGACATCGGCCACAGCAACTTCTTTCAAGACACGTCTCCAAAGGCAAAGGAGACAAAAGCGAAAATGAACTTTTGGGACTTCATCAAAGGTCTATTTTAAAAAGATGTGAATCTCAGACCTCTTAAAACACTAACAGGAAAGTCTTTCAATCTTAGAAATTGACTAGTTTTTAAAAAAGATTTATGTGTTTATTTTGGGGGGAAGGGGCAGAGGAAGAGGGAGAGAATCCTCCGTGGTTAGCAGGGAGTCTGACACGGGTCTTGATCCTAAGACGCCGAGATCATGATCTGAACTGAACCCAAGAGCTGGATGCTTAACCTACTAAGCTACCTAGGCACTCCAGAAATTGATTAGTTTTAAGAATATTAGGAAATCATCTTGTAAGGGAATTCTATTATTCTTATTTCCTTTACAAATGTGATGAATTTTAATTAGTTAGAATATATGAAGAATTAACATAACTCAATAACAAAAAACTCTAACAATCTGATCAAAAAATGGGCACAGGATATAAACATACATTTTTTCCAAAGCAGATATACAGATGGCCAACAGACACATGACAAGATGCTCCTTATTACTAATCATCAAGGAAATGAAAACCAAGATCATAATGAAATATCACCTCACACCTGTCAGAATGGCTATTACCAGAAAGACAGGAAATAACAAGTATTGGTGAACATGTAGAGAAAGGGGGGCTCCCATCCATTGTTGTAAGAACGTAGATTAGTGCAGCCACTATGGAAAACAATATAGAAGTGCCTCAAAAAAATGAAAATAGAACTACCATACGATCCAGAAATTCTGTTTCTGGGTATCTGTCTGAAGAAAAGAAAACCATAAATTCGAAAAGATATGCATTCATATGTTCATTTCAGCATGATTTACAATAGTCAAAATACAAAAACACATAAATGTCTATGAGTGGATGAATGGATACAGAAGATGTGGTATACACACACACACACACACACACACACAAATGCTATTCATCCACAAAAAAAGTATTTAATCTTGCTATTAGTAACCTTGAGGTTACTACAATAAGTGAAATAAGCCAGACAGACAAAGACAGATACCACATGGTTTGATTTAAATGTAGAGTCTAAGAGACAAAAGAAACAAAACAAAACAAAACCCAGACTCAATGATACAGAGAACATAGTAATAAACTTAAGCAAGGAGGTGAAAGACATACTCTAAAAACTAGATGACACTGAAGAAAGAAACTGAAGATGACACAAACAAATGGAAAGATGTGCTCCTTGACTGGAAGAATTAAAATTGTTAAAATGTCCACACTACTCAAAGCAACTTACAAATTCAATGCAACCCCTATCAGAATATCAACAGCATTTTTCACAGAACTAGAACAAATAATCCTAAAATTTATATGAAATGACAAAAGACCCTAACTAGTCAAAGAAATTTTGAGAAAGAAAAACAGAGCTGGAGGTATCACAATTCCAGATTTCAAAATACAAAACTGTCATAATCAAAACAGTACAGTACTGGCATAAAAATAGACACCAAGTCAATAGAACAGAATAGGAGAGCTCAGAAATAAACCCACATTTACATGGTCCATTAATCTATGACAAAAGAGGCAAGAATGTACAATGGGGGAAAAGACATTTTCTTCAGTAAGTGGTGCTAGGAAAACTGGACAGCTACATGCAAAGAATGAAACTGGACCAATTTCTAACACCATACACAAAAATAAACTCAAGATGGATTAAAAACCTAAATATGAGGCCTGAAATCACAGAAATCCTAGAGAAAATACAGGCAGTAATTTCTCTGACATGGGCTGTAGTAGCATTTTTCTAGATAAGTCTCCTAAGGCAAGGGAAAAAAAGCAGAAATCAACTACTGGGACTACTACAGAATTAAAAGCTTTTGCACAGCTAAGGAAATCATCAACAAAACTAAAGGGCAACCTACTGAATGGGAGAAGATATCTGCACATGATATACCTGATAAGAGGCTAATATCCAAAATATGTAAAGATCTTCTAGAACCTAATATCAACAAATCTGATTAAAAATGGACAGAAGATATAAGTAGACATTTTTCCAAAGAAGACATAGAGATGGCCAACAAACACACAAGAAGATGCTCAACATCACTCACGATCAGGGAAATACAAATCAAATCCACAATGAGATATCATTTTACACCTGTCAGAATGACTGAAATAAAAAAGATAAGAAATAACAAATGTTAGCAAGAATATGGAGAAAAAGGAACTCTTTTTTTTAAAAGACTTATGTATGTATGTTTGTATGTATGTATGTATGTGACAGAGAGAGAGAGATCCCAAGCAGGCAGAGAG
Source organism: Spilogale gracilis (assembly GCA_004023965.1). Classification (NCBI taxonomy): domain Eukaryota; kingdom Metazoa; phylum Chordata; class Mammalia; order Carnivora; family Mephitidae; genus Spilogale; species Spilogale gracilis. The sequence continues at coordinate 7,040 of PITA01009025.1, forward strand.
ACAGGCAGAGAGAGAGAGGAGGAAGCAGGCTTCCTGCTGAGCAGAGAGCCTGATGCAGGCCTCAATCCCAGGACCCTGAGATCATGACCTGGGCCGAAGGCAGAGGCTTTAACCTACTGAGCCACCCAGGCGCCTGAAAAAGGAACTCTTAAGTGCTATTAGTAGGAATGTAAATTGATATAACCACTGTGGAAAATAGTATGGAGGCCTCTCAAAAATTAAAACAGAAATACCATACGATCCAGCATTTCTGCTACAGGGTATTTACCCAAAAAACCCAAAAATACTAATTTGAAAAGATACAGACACCCCTACATTTACTGTAGCATTATTTACAATAGCCAAGATATGGGAGCAACCTAAATGTCCACTGATAGATGAATGGATAAAGATATGGTTTATATATACACAATGGGATATTACTCAGCCATAAAAAGGATAAGATCATGCCATTTGCAACAACATGCTGGACATAAAGGAAATCATGCTAGGTGAAATGTTAGAAAAATACAAATACCGTATGATCTCACTTATATGTAGAACCTAAAAAAACAAAACAAATGAATAAACAAACGAAAAGCAGAATCAGACCTATACGGACAAGGAACAAACTGATGTCTGCCAGAGGGGAGAGCAGTGGCAGGATGAATAAAGGGGAGTGGGAGATATAGGCTTGTAGTTATGGAATGAATAAGTCATGGGAGTAAAAGGCATAGCATAGGGAAAATGATACTGTAATAGACTGTATGGTGACAGATGGTAGCTACACCTTTAATGAGCATAGCATAACATAGAGATATTAAATCATAATGTTTTACACCTGTAACTAATGTAACATTGTGTGTCAACTATACTCAAATACAAAATTTTGCTTTAAAAAAGAGCTTCTTAGGGGAAAAAAAAGGTGGGGGGACATTTGGCCACACACATAAAGGAAATACCAGGTAAGGACAAAATAGGAAGACGGTTATCTGCAAGCCAAGGAAGGCAACCTTAGAAGTGACCAATCGTGATGACACCTTGGTCTTGGACTTTGAGCCTCTAGAACTATGGGAAAATAAATTCTGTTGTGTAAGTCATGCAATTGTTGTATTTTATTAGGGTAGTCTTAGCAAACTACTATGCTCACTAAGATCCTGATATATGAATCCATCAATCTTCTGCTGGCCTACAATATACAGTAACATAATTCTATTAAGTGTTACAAAAATAAAGAGCTATCTATAAAAAGACATTGGATGGGACTTGAAAATTCTGCAGGACAGAATTCCTACATTACGAGGATAGGAGAATGAGAGAGAAAGTGGGATAAGGCAAAAAAAACCCCAACATTTAGGATACTACAGGTAAGGAACTTTTTAGTTGCTGCCTCTCACCTTTATTTATGCACTTTATATAAACAAATAATATATGAATAATATATGTTCATTGTTAAAACATTTAAAAGAAGCCTAAATAAGTGGAGTAAAAAAATCTATGTTTTCCTTTTCTTCTTTAATCCATATCTCATTTCCCATCACAAAGGTAACCACTGATAGGTATGTTCTCTCAGATCATTTAAAAAATACATTTAAGGTTATATGTATAATATTTCTATATATGCTTAATTTTATTTATTTATTTGTTTGTTTGTTTATTTATTTATTTGACACAGAGAGAGAAATCACAAGTAGGGCAGAGAGAGAGAGAGGAGGAAGCATGCTCCCTGCTGAGCAGAGAGCCTGATGTGGGACTTGATCCCAGGACCCTGAGATCATGACCTGAGCTGAAGGCAGAGATTTAACCCCTGAGCCACCCAGACACCCCATATATGCTTAATTTTGATTATAAAATAAATGTGATTATATAATATGCATTGCTTTATGATTTATTTTTTAAGCTTATTTTTATTTTTATTTTTATTTTTTTTTGAGAGAGAGAGTGAAGTGGGGAGAGACAGAGGGAGGAGAAAGAGAATCTCAAGCAGGTTCCATGCCCAGCATGAAGCCCAGTGTGGGGCTGGATCTCACAACCCTGAGATCATGACCTAAACTGAAATCAAGCATTGGATGTTTAACCACCTGAGCCACCCAGGCACCCCACTGATTCATTTTTCTATTGGGCAGGATGTATTAGGGACTTTCCATATCTACTACACACTTACACACCTTTATCTATGTAATTTATTATGAAATCCATGGAAGTCCACAGGATGGAGGCTGTATAATTCATTTAACCTTCACCTTACTGACAGATATTCAAGATGTTTCCAATTTCTTACGATTACAACAGTATTGCAATGAGCATTTTTTTTTACAGATATATTTGTCACATTTAGATTTTTAATTGCTGTATTTCTCAGTCACTCCTCTGATTTCACTTTTACTTCTGGATTTCTTTTTAGAATTTATGGCTAAGATAGTCTTTTCTTATCTGAATTAGGTATGTGAAAATAGACTGGGATGCTTTTACTTTAATACCAACACAACTATAGTTATGTATGATTTCCTGTTTCCCTGGCAGAGCATGAAAAAAGTGCTTTACCTGTTGAAGTCATGTAGCATGCTGCACTAGGGGCCAGGAATGCAGGAGGTCGTCAAGGAAAGTTGAAGCTGTTGATCTTAATACATAAGGTCTCTGTGGTTTGAAGCAGAAAGACAAGAATACTTTGAGCCGGGACATGACTCTGTGTCTTCTATGAAGCAAGGGGACAGTGCCAACTCAGGGTGACACTTAGGATTCTCTCTGGGACATGCATGTATGGTCTTTACTACTGAGGAGGTGCAGGAATACTCGGTTATAGAGTTTTGACAGTTTTTTCTGATCTCAATGTTCCAATTCAAGAGGCCCCTGCCTAATGAATAACGGTGCCTTACCTTACCCCTTACCTGTAGTATCCCAAACACCCCATTATTATATTGGCCCACTACCAACTAGTGGGATGTTCCCAAGAATAGCCAAGTTAGTATGACTGTGATTGAGTAAATATAGTTTGGTTTTTTTGAGATGGGGCTGTAAAAAGAATACAATCTTTGGGGCACCTGGATGGCTCAGTCATTAGGCATCTGCCTTCTTCTCAGGTCATGATCCCAGAGTCCTGGGATTGAGCCCGCATTGGGCTTCCTGCTTAGAGGGAAGCCTGCTTCTCCCTCTCCCACTCCCCCTCTCTCACCATCTCTCTCTGTCAAATAAATAAAATCTTTAAAAAAAAAAAAAGGAATACATTTTTTTGTGTGTGTGGTGAAAACACCCACAAAATTTGCCATTTTAACCATTTCATTTTTTAAAGGATTTTATTTATTTATTTATTACTGAAAGGGAGTGGGAGGAGGGGCAGAATGAGAAAGAGAGAGCCTCTCAAGCAGGCTCCCCTGAGTGTGGAGCCCGATGCCTTTGGGTGACTGGCTTATTTCACTTGGTATAATGTTTTCAAGATTCATCCATGTTCAGCATGCATCAGAATTTCCTTCCTTTTGAAGGCTAACTAATGTTCCATTATTTGTCTACATATCACAGTTTGTCTGTTCATCCATTGATAAATACTTAGGTTGTTTCCAGCTTTTGGCTATTGTGACTAAAGCTGTTGTGAATATTGTCATAGCCTGAATTCATAACAACTCTTTATACATGCTTTCAATCAATGGTCCTAAAACTAGACCAACTACTATCTGGAAATCAGCAGAAAAACTCACATTACCGGTGTCCTCATGCTTAACATTGTTTCTTTCCACCATACAAAGTGAATGCAATATTACCAATTATTTTTCTGTACATTATGTTCCCCTGACTTATTTTATAGCTTGAAGTTTGCACTTTCTGATCCTCTTTCCCACTTCAGCCTCCTCTCCAACCCCCTCATAGGCCAATATCGTCCCCTCTAGCAACCACTAATCTATTTTCTGTATCTATAAGTCTGGGTTTTGTTTTTAGATTTCACTTATAAATGAAATCATGTGGTATTTGTCTTTGTCTGATTTACTTCACTCAGCATAATACCCTCAAGGTGCATCCATGGTGCCATAAAGGGCAAGACTTCATTTTTTTTCTTTTTTTGGCTGAGTAGTATTCTATTGTATATATATACATTTCCTTTTCCATTCATCTATTGATGGATGCCTAGGTTGCTTCCATTTCTTGGCTATTGTACATAATGTTGCAATGAATTAGAGGCTCATGTATCTGTACAAATTAACATTTTTATTATTTTTATTTTCTTCAGACAGATGCCCACGTAGACTTTCTGCATCTCGTGGTAGTTCTATTTTAAATTGTCTGAGAAACCTCCATATGTTTTCCATAGTGGTCACATTAATTTATATTCCTATCCACAGAACATTGGGGTTTCTTTTCTCCATATCTTCACCAGCACTTGTGATTTCTTGTCTTTTTGCTAACAGCCAATCTGACAGATGTGAAGTGATATCTCATTGTGGTTTAATTTGTATTTCTCTGATGATTAGTGATGCTGAGCACCATTTCACGTGCCTTTTGGCCATCTGTATGTTTTGTGTTTTTTTGAAAAATGTCTATTAATATCCTCTGCCCATTATTTTATTTTATTTTATTTTTTTTTTCTGCCCATTATTTTAAATCAGATTTTTTATTGAGTTGTGTGCGTTCTTTATATAGTTTGGATATTAACCCTTTATTGGACATATGATTTGCAAATACCTTCTCATTCAGTTGATTGCCTTTTTGTTTCATTGATCGTTTCCTTTCCTGTACATAAGACTTTTAGTTTGATGTTGTTTCATTTGTTTATATTTGCTTTTGTTACCTTTGTCTTTGGAGCCAGATCCAACAAATATTGCTAAGACTGAGGCCAAGAATCTGATTGCCTATATTTTCTTCTAGGAATTTTATGGTTTCAGTTCTTACATTTAAGTCTTCAATCCATTTGAGTCAATTTTTGTGTATGGTGTAAGATAGTGGTCCAGTTTCATTGTTTTGCAAGTAGCTATTCAGTTTTCCCAACAATGATTTTTGGAAAAGACTGTGCCTTCACCATTGTATATTCAATAAATATAGTCTTTTGGTTAAAGAAATAAATACCTGGAGTGACCTATTTTAATAGCCTAATGGACAAGAGGCAATCATAATAAAGGACAATGTTAACAATTACAAGCATTAAAGATGCATTAAATATACTCTATCACTAGACTTTGGGCCTTCCGTAAGCCTAAGATGTAAGAATTCTGGAACCCTTCTTAGTGTCTAAAACCTTCCAGTCTTTGTTGTCTTTGGCGGAACGTCAGCCCTCTTGGCTTTAGGCAGCAATTTGTCAAGAAGGCTTGCCATTTTGGCTTGCTTCACCTTTATTTCTCATTTCCTCCATCCACTCAGGCTTCAAAAGCCTCTAATTAGCTGTTTACCTTAATTATTCCAGTTAGGACTTCATCTGGTCTTGGGTTCTCCCACTTCTGAGAATCTAAAGTGCCTGCACCTTCCCTATTAGGAGAATCTACTTTTCTGAAAAATGTACTTCTTCACCTCCACTCTGTGTTATATGGCTTCCATAGCAGGGAGGGGAGGCCAGAAAGAAAACTGGCAGTAGTTCTGAGTGTCTGATTCTGAGCCACATCTATTTCACTTAGAGAAAAATGAAATTTCTTATATATAGCCGTAAGCAGAACAAATGGCTTCTGCGCAGGCCAGAATTCCCAGATGAGCTCCTGAGGCAAACATAAGACCTCAGCATAGTCTAGGCTTAGCTCACCTTTAGGATCTCCAAGACACTGGAGGAATAGTGGGTTGGTGCCTTTTTTCTTTACCAGACATCTTTTTCTATCATGTCTTTTAGCTCATGAGAATATAAAGGCAAATTAAGCTGCCATGTAACTTGAGGACAATTTCTAGACCTGTTTTAGATCAGGAATAGATAGAGACTTGCTGGGGTGTGCTGTCATTTACCAAATAAATAAACATGATTCCGGCTTGCCTTAGAATATCCACAGAAACCAGACTCATTTTACATTGATGTATTTGTTTACTAATGAACTGTTAGCATCTTGATGAATAACATTATTCACATTTAGATTTTTTACTTATGGAAATGTTTTGACAAAAAATATTGTCACTAGCTTGAACTCTGATTAACCCCAGAACTACCTTTCTCAGTAGGCGCAAGAGTTAATGCAGTCTGCCCACTAACAAATTTGAATCTGAATGAAGCAAAAGTTTCTATCATGAAGCATTTGAGCATCTTGGTACAAAATTTGAATTTAGAATTGACTTAAGCCCTAGGTCTTCCAAAACTCACAAGACAGAATATCAAATGCATCATTTAGACCACTCCATGCAACACAGAACATGAGTCCTACCACTTACCTTTAAAACAAAACTATCCTTGAAAGAGACCAACTGCTTGGTGCATCGTGAGACTGCCCAGTTTGAGCATTCTGAAGGGTGGTCTGCCAATCACACAAAAAGGAAAGATTCTAAAGATTATTTTAAGCATGATGGTGTATTTTACGTGGAAGTTTTCTACCCCTAAGTTCTTTAAAAATTCTCATATATTTTAAAATTTAAAAATTCAGATTCTCTATTTCTCATTTCATCACTTTAATTAGGCATAACAGATTGAAATTAGGTATCATAGAATAACTTTGCATGTTGAGACTAACAATACTACAATTTATTCCACGTGATGATTTTTCCCTTGTACCTGTCTGAGTCACCAGGCATAAATAAATATGCAAAAAAATATCCAAAATACTTTTGGATTCTCAGATTCTGAAATAAGAAAATTAGTCATCTAGTTCCAAGACTTGTGAACCAACCCCAAGTATAGAAGTCTATATTTTGTGCCTAGTGAGTGAAAAGTAAATTTTGATGTGCTGCTGAAGAAGCACTCCATAAAGTAACTGGTGCAGATAAAACATAAATAAATAAAAGGGAAAATATGCCACAAGCTATTTGCATATGATAATTTCATAAAACACTCCCCTTGAGAAATACCAGGTGAAATTAATTCACAATCAGTAGGAACCCGGTGGGAACGTGTTTGTAGAAATAAATAATCCAAAATTATTCTTGGGCTGTGAAGTTTGTTTACTGCCTTAACTGAAGTGTGTATCAAACATAAGTGCATTAGCATTGGCTGTTGGTTAGGGCAGTCAGGCACAGCTTTCACCTCCAGTGTTTTTCATCCATTCTGCTGTTTATATTTCTTGGCAAGAGGTCCAAGCCACAGAAGAGTTTGTCCCAATGTTATGTGTGAATTTGTGCAGACATGTGTGTGTATGTGTCTTTTGCATAGTCATGGGCATTTCTTCTTTTCAAAAGGAACCTCAAAAATATGGATGAACTCTTAGAAAACTGAGTAAGAGGTTGTTAATTTAAAAATTATCTTAAAACTTAACATCTCTATAGGCAAAGAGCAATGAATATTTTTAGTCACAGAAATATCTCTTCCCACACAGAAATTTGAGAGCTGCTTACCACTCCATAGCTGTTCAGACCTATGTGTATGAATGTCTTGTTTTTGGTTTTTTTTGAATGTCTTGTTTATTAAGTACCTCATGCCTGGCATTAGACTACAAAGAACTTGACAGATGCTGCTTCATTTAATTCTCACAACAATCTTGCAAGATATATGTAATTATTCCCATTTGACAGCTGAGAAGACAGACTCAGAATTAAGTACTTTGCCTGTGGTCTCCCAGCAATGAAGCAGCACAAGCAGGATTTAAATCCAGGTCTGTCTGGATTCCAAAGTCAGCATTCTTAACCATGATACACTCCTGCTTTCGTTCCACTTTTCTCAGGCTGCATAATTTTCTTTGCAGAAATGTTTCCCTCTCAGTTGCCTTTTCCCCCCACAAGGCTGCCTTTGCTTGACTTCAATGACCATCCTGACCAGATTTCACCTGTATAAAAATGTTGCTGGGAGGAGTCCTGTAGTGAGAATCCTGGGGATCTCAGATCTAGACGATGGATAGAAAGATGAATAGAGCATGAATGACCAGACTTGCTTTCTTGGAACAGAGTGGCCTAGGAGTTGGGTGAGGATAATGCTATGTCACAACATGCACTGACTAGTCAAAGGAATAGTCCTGGCAGATAAGAAATAATTCCTTCAAAATGTCAGTGTGTAAATGACACTAACAATGAGTGATCTCATTAAAAGATACTGAACTGGAAGAAACAAATCAGCAGAGAGACAGAATATAATAGTGGCTAGGAAGATGGATTTTGAAGACAAGATGACTGGGTTTAAGGTTTTATAATAATATGTGATCTTGGCCAAGTTATTTATTCCATCTGCGCCTCCATTTCCCAATCTGTAAAATGGACATAATAACTACCAACTTATGGGACTGTTGTAAGGAATATGAATATATAAACTATGTGCCTGGCACACAGTATGTACCATTTAAGTATTTGCTAGTATTAGTAGTAGTATAATGCTGTGAACTTATTTGATCACTCCTCTCGCCTGATACCTGCTTGTGGCCCTGGGTACCCAATATTCAATTAACATATAACTCTTGGTACCTCCTTATTTGTTTTTGGGTTACTGAACACCCAATGCTCCTGCTATATCAGTTCCCAACCCAAATATTCCAATCACATGCTAAATGTACAGCTGTTTTAAAGTATTTGGTAATGAGTCCCTTCTTCATGCCCAAACTGGGAAAAAAAAATCCCTGGTTTTAAGCTCTCTTTAAGGACTGAAAGATGTCTCATCTGTGAAAAATGAAGCAAATAATAATAACAGTAATAACAGGAAAAGTAAGAAAGCAAAGGAGTGAGGAAAGAAGGAATAAAAAAGAAAGTGAGAATAAGGAATGGAGGGCAGGAAGGACAAAGGAAGGAAGGACAAAAGAAAGAATATGTTAGAGGAAAACATAGGGAGCTTGCATGGAGTGAAAGAGTCTAATGCATGGTCAAGTTTCTGTAAGTCTTTAATGTAAGATGTTCCAAAACATACACCTTGTAAAATGAAACTATGTATGTTTTCATGATGATGTTTACCTAGTTATCTGAAGAGTTTCAAAGGGAAACCAATACTTTTTTATACAAAACATGAGGTTTTCTTTCTTAGTATTCCTATCAAGTTCTTCCCCAAATAAACTTCCATTCAATCCAATAAAATAACTGGAGATTTTATTGAATAATGGGACTTCACAAATTTAAGAAGCTATCCAAATTTGCAATTTGGAAAACTTGGAGGTATCATAAAATATACTCTGGGTGGTTTACTCTTATTGGCATCCAATTCTATTTAACGCTGTGAAAAGGCTTTCTAAGAAAATCACATTAAGGTATTTTTTGCAAATATAATCATCAACAAATAAATACAAACTGTATTTAGAATATCACTAAATGGTTCTTTTATCAGCTAGTGTTTATTAAAAATCTAAGCAGCAAAAAAATGGGGGAAAAGATGATAAAGGAACAGTTTCTTTTAAGACAACTACATGACTAGGATTTATATATAATTTTTCTAAGATTGCACAAAGAAGTGTTCTCAGTTAATTCACGTCTCTGTATTGTGCTTTACTCAATCATGTAAAAAAGCAATATCATTACACAAGTGAAAGGAGGCATTGAAAAAAACCTTGCATCCTTTCATTAACTTAACAAAAATACAATTAGTAATTATTAGTGATTTCCTGGAGAAAGTCCAGAGCCGAATTAAAAATATCATTTCATTGGTCCCTTAGAGGAAAAAAAAATGCACTACCATGAAGCTTATCTGTTGTACTTGCTTTCAAATATTAAAGAACTAATTCATAAAGCAACCATACAACATTTGTAATGCTTTTAATTTTCTTTTGTGATCTCTGGGAAATGTGAAGAATGTGCTTTTCTCTAAGTAAAATGACCTGTAGCATTTAGTCTAGAATGAGAATGGTTATTTCTTCATTCAGAAGTCATGGATCTGCTGCTCCCCAAAATGAGATTTCTTAAAAAAGCATATCCTCTTTTTCAATTTGGCATATTTTCTTTTAATGGGCAACATGTTTATGCTGATTCCAGAAAGATGAAAACAAATTTCCTAAAATATCTAGAACCTCTAGGGCCAGTTGTACTACGTGTGCCAAGTCTTATTCAGGAACTTGCTATCTAATTAAAATGGACTGCTGATTTCAACCTGTGGGGTTTGTGGAGACAGGTTCTTGCGTAACTAGTAGATACTTCCATGTTGAGATTTTGGGACTTCTCTCTTGAGTTCCTGTTTGAAGAGACATAGTACAGACCTTTCTTGGTTCCATCCAACAAAAGATGGAACTCTTTTTGTCAAAAACCTGGCTCTCTGAAAGCAGTTGTATTTTTTAAAACAATTTATTTTATTTTTTCAGTGTTCCAGGAGAAAGCAGTTGTATTTTGACTGAAAAATGCATTAGGCAGAAGGGAAGGATGTCCGGTTTGGGCAGCAGTTGGAGCAGGACCCCAGAGAATTCTCACTTAAATTCATGTGCTTGCTATTTATGTGAAATTTCAATATGTTTGATGATTGCTCTCCTTTTTCTATTACCTTTTGTAAAAACAATAAAGTCAGTTTTGGAAAATGCTGAATTAACTGAAAAATTAGGTCAACTCCTGATTTTTCAGAATGAAGATGACCTGATTTACTGTTTCTCTGGCATCATGTTTTACTCTCAGTTTATATTTTGTTGTCAGCCCATTTCCCTGCTCCATTTCTTCCACTGGAGGTTGAAAGCTTAATGATTAGACAAGGAATTGTCAGTAAGTTAGCCTGCTACTGAAAACCAAAAACCAAACAACCAAAGGGTCAACCAAAAAAATTTAAAAATATCTTCAGGCAAATAAAAATGGAAACACAGCCTTCCAAAATCTATGGGATGCAGCAAAAGCAGTTCTAATCAGGAATTTCATAGCAATATAGGCCTACCTCAAGAAATAAGAAAAATCTCAAACAATCTAATTTTATACCTAAAGGAAAAAGAACAAAGCCTGAAGTTAGTAGAAGGAAGATAATAATAAGGATAAGAACAGAAATAAATGAAATAGAGACTTAAAAGACCATAGAAAAGATCAAAAAGAAACAAAAGCTGGTTTTTTGAAAAGATAAACAAAACCAAGAAACTTCTAGCCAGAGTTAGTTGAAAAAAAAAAAAAGGAGGGACCAAATAAAATCAGAAATGGAAGAGGAAATGTTACAACTGACATCACAAAAATACAAATGATCATAAAACACTCCTACAAACAATTATATAACAACAAATTGAAAAGATTAGAAGAAATAGATACATTCCAAGAAAACACAATCTCCCAAGACTGAAGCATGAAGAAATAAAAAATCTGAATAGACCAGTTATCAGCAATGAAACTGAATCAGTAATTTTAAATATCCCCAAAACCAAAAATCCTAGACCAGACTGCTTCAGGTGAATTCTACCAAACATTTAAAGAAGAGTTAGTACCTATCCTCAAATTATTCTAAAAAGTTGAAGAGGAAAGAATACTTCAATGCCAGCACTACCTTGATACCAAAGCCTGACAAAGACACAACAAAAAAAGAAAATTAGAAGACAAAATCCCTGGCGAATGCAGGTGTAAAAATCCTCAACAAAATATTAGCTAACCAAATTCAACAATGCATTAAAAGAATCATATGCTATGATCAAGAGATTTATTCTAGGGATGCAAAGATGTTCAACATCTGAAAATAAAGCCACATGATACCCTACATTAACAAAACAAAAGATAAAAAAATCATATGGTCATCTCAACAGATGCATAAAAAGCATCTGACAAAATTCAATATCCATGTATGATAAAAACTCTCAAAGAAGTGGGTACAGAAGGGAATTACCTCAACATAATAAAGGCAATAGATGACAAACCCACAGCTAAGGTCATACTCAATAATTATGAAAAGCTGAAAACTTTTCCTCTAAGATCAAGAACAAGACAAGGATACCCAATCTCACCACTTTTATTCAACACAGTACTGGAAGTCCTAGCTACAGCAATTAGGCAAGAATAAGAAATAAAAGTTATCCAAATTGGAAAAGAAGAAGTAAAACTATCTATTTGCAGATGACATGATACTATATATAGAAAACGTTGGGGCGTCGGAGTGGCTCAGTTGGTTAAGTGACTGCCTTCGGCTCAGGTCATGATCCCGGAGACCTGGGATTGAGCCCACATCGGGCTCCCTGCTCAGCAGGAAGCCTGCTTCTCCCTCTCTTGCTGTGTTTCTCTCTGTCAAGAAAATAAATAAAATCTTTAAAAAAAATGCTAAAGTGTTCAAAAAAATTAGAACTAATTAACGAATTCAGGATACAAAATTAACATCAGAAATCAGTTGCAATTCTATACACTAATAATGAGTGTTCAGAAAAAGAAACTAAGAAAACAATCTCATTTATAATTGGATCAATAAGAATAAAATGCTTAGGAATAAATTTAACCAAGGATGTGAAAGACCTGTACTCTGAAAACTATAAAACATTTGTGAAAAAAATACAAGACTCAAATAAATGGAAATACATGTTATGTTCATAGACTAGAATAATTCATATTGTTAAAATGTCCATATTGCTCAAAGCTATGTACAGATTCAATGCAGTCTCCATCAAAATACCAATGGCATTTTTCACAGAACTAGAAAAAAGAATCCTAAATTTATATGGAACTACAAAAAGTCCCAAATAGCAAAAGGAACCTGGAGAAGTAACAACAAAGGTAGAGGCATCACTCCCTAATTTCAAGCTATACTACAAAGCTATAGTAATCAAAACAGCATGGTATTGGCACCAAAGTAGATATATGGGTCAACAGAATAGACAGCCCAGAAATAAATCCATGTTCACAAGTCAATTAATTCATGACAAAGGAGGCAAGACTATACAATGGAAAAGACAGTTCAATAAGTAGTGCTCAGAAAACTGGACAGCCACATGCAAAAGAATGAAACTGAACTACTATCTTTTTTTCTTTTTTTATTGTTACTTAAATTTTTTTCCCAGTGTTCCAAGATTCATTCCCCATTCCCCACACCCAGCGCTCCACGCTTTAGGTGTCCCCAGTACCCACCACCAGGCTCTCCCATCCCTCCATCCCCCTCCCTCCAAGTCCCTCAGTTTGTTTCTGTGTCCAAAGTCTCTGTTGTTTTGTTTCTCTCCCTGGATTACCCTAGTTCCCATTTACTTTCCTTCTCCCACTGTCCTCCAGGTTACCCCTCATGCACCGCAAGTAAGTGAAACCATGCGATACTTGACTTTCTCTTCTTGGATTATTTCACTCAGCATGATCTCTTCCAGTCCAGTCCATGTTGCTACAAAAGTTGGATATTCATCCTTTCTGATGGAGGCATAGTATTCCATTGTATATATGTACCACATCTTCTTTATCCATTCATCTGTTGATGGGCACCTTGGCTCTTTTCACAGTTTGGCGATTGTGGCCATTGCTGCGATGAACATTGGTGTACATATGGCCCTTTTCACTACATCTGTATCTTTGGGGTAAATGCCCAGTATTGCAATTGCAGGGTCATAGGGTAGCTCTATTTTCAATTTTTTAAGGAATCTCCACACTGTTTTCCAAAGCGGCTGCACCAGTTTACATTCCCACCAACAGTGTAAGAGGGTTCCCCTTTCTCTGCAGCCTCTCCAACACTTGTTGTTTCCTGTCTTGTTAATTTTGGCCATTCTGACTGGTGTAAGGTGCTATCTCAGTGTGGTTTTGATTTGAATTTCCATGATGGCTAATGATGATGAACATTTTTTCATGTGTCTGTTAGCCGTTTGTATATCTTCTATGGAGAAGTGCCTCTTCATGTCTCTTGCCCATTTTTTGATGTGCTGAACTACTATCTTACATCACACATAAAAAATAAATCCAGAATGAATCAAGACCTAAAACCATAAAACTCCCTGAAGAAAACATGGGTAAATAAGCTCTTTGATATCAGTCTTAGCAATATTTTTTGGATCAGTCTCTTCAGGCAAGGGCAACAAAAGCTAAAATAAATAAATGGGATCATATTAAACTAAAAAGCTTTTGCACAGAGAAGGAAATCATCAACAAAATGAGAAAGCAACCTATAGAAGAGAAGATATTTGCAAGTCATACATCAATAAGTGATTAATAGGCAAAATATAAAGAACTTATACAACCTGATATCAAAACAACAACAACAACAAAAAAAACCCCACCACACACAACAGCCTAAAAAATGGGCAGAGGACTTGAATAGACATTTTTCCAAAGAAGACATACAGATGGCCAACAGGCACATGAAAAGATGCTTGACATCATTAATCATCAGAGAAATGCAAATTAAAATCATAATGAGGTATCACCACAACTGGCGACTATCAAAAGGATAAAAGGTAACGAGGATTAACAAAAATGGGGAGAAAACCTTATACACTTTTAGGGGTAATGCAAATTGATGAAACAACTATGGAAAATAGTATGGACTTTCCTGAAAAAGATATAAAAAATAGAACTACCATACAATCCAGCAATTCTGCTTCAAGGTACTTATCCTAAAACACCAATTTGAAGAGATATATACACCTCTATGTCATTGCAGCATTATTTAGAGTAGCCAGATATGGAAGTAACCTATTGATAATGGATAATATATGGATAATAGTGAATGGATAAAGAAGATGTGATACACCCACACCCCCAACATACAACTGGAATATTACTCAGCTATAAAAGGAATTAAAACTTGCTATTTGTGACAACATGGATGAAACTAGAGGGTATTATGTTAAGGGAAATAAATTGGATAGAAAAATATAAATATTGTATGATTTCACTTATATGTGGAATCCTAAAAAACAAGTGAGCAAAAACAGAAAGAGACTCAGATACAGGAAACAAATTGTTGGTTGCCAAAGGGGGAGTGATAGGGGTAAGTGAGAAATGGGAAGGGGATTAATAGGTACAAACTTCCAGTTATAAAATAAATAAGTCATGGGTATGTAATATATAAAGGGAATATAGTCCATATTATTCTAATAGCTTTGCATGTGACAGCTGGTGACTAGAATTACATAGGGATCATTTTCTGATGTATATAAATATCAAATCACTATGATGTATGCCTGATGGGATACTGTACATATTTTAGTAAGAAAGGAAAATGTGACAGGATGGCCTCTTATTCCTCTACCCATGCCCACATCCATCTCTGTGAGGAGTAGTGACTTAGTACCATAAATCATGGATGTGATCCCCATTATAGCCCAGCAGAATGGTTCATCTCTAAATCCTTCACTCTTGAGTAATTTGAAGTTTCCAGATCACTGACCTCACACTATGTGTTATCATCAACCTCTTCCATGAAGTTATCGGAAATGCTGGCCTCCATGGTCTTGAGTATGTGAGGCAGCTGTAGGAAGCATACAAAGAGGATGGAACAATTATGGGTCAAGGTTCAGGTGTTGGGGAAGGAAGAGGGAAGGAAAGCAGGGTGGTTGGGGTATCTGGGACCCTATCTGAGGCCAACCTTAAATGAACCAAAAGACAAACTGATGAGAGGCTTTACACTATCCTTTGGGTCCCTTGTGCACTTGAGACCGTGTGGCTGAAATATTTTCCTTCTGGAAAGGGACTGTATCTTCATGTACCTCCAAGGATTTGAAAACACCGATGCAGGTATAGATATATCCTCAGCCTGAGATTCCAAATAAGAGATTAGGATTATGAGGTTGCTGGTCTCTGTTAGCAGGGAATTTAATCTGTTAAAAGTTAAATTTGGGTTGAGCTATACCAGATATACCCTAAACCAAAATAAAATACAACTTTAAATGGTCAGGTGTAGAGTTCTCCAGTCATGGCTAAAACTCACCAATTACACAGGAACTCCTACCTCATGGGTCTAGACAGTTGCTGGCAGGCTAACAGGAGAGTAGAGATGCAGAGTATATTCAGAACAAAGGCCTGTTTGAAACCACATTTTTAAAAATTTAATTTAGGGACCAAAATTAAGGCTTCCTTAAAGTAGTTTTACAATTCTGAAAAGAATTGATTGTTCTAAAACCACACCTTGGTTATTACCTCAGCAGTTATTACAATGAAAGATCATTGTCAAATGCATGTTCAAAAGGAGGAAAGATACTCACATTGTAGTTTGCCTAGATTCTACAGGGGCTGGGGCCCTGTGGCAGCATATCTCACAATGACCTGGCACGGTCTTTTTGGTCATGCCTCTCAATGCTGCTGCATGCTCTGCAGCCTCTAGACCCTGGGAGTTGTGAGTAAGAGCTTTTCGGGTTCAGAAATGGGAAGGGAAGTTGGGAGTTTAGCCATTTTGGACTCTCTCTCTGATTGCTTTTAGTGGAGAAAACATTTGATCATTTAGACATGATCCAAATGTCCTGAACCCATTACAAACCTTGTAAAAAGATGTAGCCCCTGCTCAAGAGGTATCTTTCTTTTCATTCCCCAGTGGAGACAGTGCATAAAAGGGTCCTTAAAAATGGTATGATTTGGATGTAAGTTCCCACTTGGATAACTACTGATTTTGATGAAATGGAAGAACTACTATAAAAAGGAAGCAACTTCAAGCTTCCTATGTGGGACTTTATGAAAAAAAAATGCCTGAAAGGACACTCCTATTCTAGATATCAGAGACTTCAGCTTAAGTTCCAGTTCTATAATGAACTGGTGTTGAATGATTTTTTTCTGTATTGTCCTTAAACTGTCCCTTTATCTGCAAAATGGGCACATCAATAACCATTTAGCTACCTCCCAAAGTTGTCATGAGGGTCAAATTCAAACCACTATAGTTGTTAGGGTTCCCAGAGAAAGAGAGTCAATAAGAGATATGCAAATATCTATATATGTGCATGCATATATATAATATTTCCTTAGTTTACATATATTTATATAACTCAAAATTATATATATATGGAGATTTGTTATGAGGAATTGGCTCATGTGACCCTGAGAAATCCCATGACCTGCCGTCTGCAAGCTGGAGAACTTTGAAAGCAGGTATTGTAATTCTAGTCCTAGTCCAAAGGCCTTAGAACCAGGAGAGCCAATGGTGTAAATCCCAGTACAAGGAGAAGATCAATGTCCTAACACAAGCATTCAGGAAGGAAAAAGGACCAATTCCTCCTTCCTCTGCCTTCCATTGTATTCAGGCTCTCAATGGATTGGATGATGCCCACCCACATTGGAGAGAGCAGTCTACTGAGTCCACCAATTCAAATGCTATCTCATCTGGAAACACTCTCACAGACACACCTGGAAATAATGTTTTATCTGGGCACCCTATGTGCAGTCAAGTTGACATAAAATTAACCATCACAACCACTATATAAGTACATGAAAGTAAAACACTGGGATATAAATTACCCAGGTTGTAGTACAAAGAAGTTATCTGTGTCCACTTGTAACTTGGTAGTAAATGAAAATGGCTGAGAAAGTGAGAGTGGCAATTTACGCTATTGTAATTAGATGTGAAGCTTCCAACATACACAATGCAGTTATAGGGAAGTCAACTTTGTGCCATGAGATAAAGAAATGAACAAATAAATACCCCCTCCCAAACAGTTATTCATCTAATACTGGTCTCCAAAATAAGTAAAATCTAAAGCTCTTTTTCTGTGAATTATTGACTTTCTAATAAAACAATTTTATCTCTGACTTTTGTCATTCTGGTATGTAATGGCTTTTGCAAATACTCTTGTGTAAAATCATGTATTTTTTATTCACCAAGGCATTCCTTGAAAGATATCCTCATTTGAAGTAAGGAGACCAGACCTTATACCCTCTAAATTGACCAGTCAGCATGGATGGCTGCCCCAAGGGAGGGGACATGGCCTAGGGTAGGACAACATCCTTTTGTGGGGGAAAATTCCTGAAAAGGGATGCAGCTGTGAGTCATCAAGAAGCAACAATCCTGACAGCTGGGTGAAGAACTTTCAGTCCTGGAGGGTGATTTAGGGGGGTGTACCACAGCATCCACTGCAAAGTTTCCCAAAGGCTGGACTGTAATTAGAAACTATATATTTATATTTTAATACACACTCACAAATTATTTTCCTTGAAAGTTACTGTCATTTGTACTTCCACCAACAATTTATGAAAATGTCTATTTCCCTGAATTTCCCTGAATTCCCAGCATTTGGTATGACTACTTTTTTTTTTTAAACATTTGACAATGATATATTGTTATTTTAAATTGCATTTCCTTGATAAATACGAGTTTGAATGTCTCTTCATTGGTGATATGCATTTTTTGCTTTGGTGATACTTATGTATACGTCCTTTAGTAATTTGTATGTTGTGTTTCTTTCCACTCAATTTATTAATCCACTGTAATGTACTGAGGTAGAGTCTTCTGGCTGTCTCTAAAAACCTGTCCCCCACTTCTTTGCCTAGGCACATTTTATAACATATTTCCTAGTCTCTTTTGCAGTTAAGTTGATTATGTTTCAGATGGTAGATTATGAACCAAAATGTCTGTGCTATGATTCCTATTTGCATTTTTATCCTCTTCTGCTGTGTGTAAGCAGGTAACAATGGGTAGGGTGAGGTCATGAGACAAAAGCCTGAATCCCTGAATCACCATGTGAAGTAGCTGTCTGCCAGCTCTGCATCCTCACTCTGAACTGTTAACAAAAAACAAATCTCAATTGCACTGGAATTCCAATATGTATTTGGGATGAACTAGTACAGGCATATTGTCTACTTTTTCCCTAGTCTATCATTTGGAGTTGGCCAAACACCTATGGTATCTTTTTAAAGGCTGTTTAGAAAAGTCTCAGAAGAGAGGCCAGGGAAGTTGGAGGAAGATTAGGACACAATGTCATCAAGGAACCCAAGGGAAATGCTTCAAGAAACAAGTCATGATCAGTCATATTTCATACTGTAGAGAGGTATAGTTCAAGGGAGCCTGAAACCTAACAGATGCTTTGATGGATTGCCTAATGTAAAGATGCCTCTGGAAGCAATATTCCAACAGAGAAGTATTAGAAAGTTTACTTGCATCGAAGGCACCTTATCTGGAAAAACAAATGCTGGCCTACATGTCCATCTTCTGCTAATGAATGTGTCAAGTCTGTAAAAGTCTCAAAGAAGCCCACCCATGTCCTTGAACGGCAGTAAAAGCATGGTTTGGTTCTGAAGTTTGATCCACACATAGATGAAGCCTGGACATCTGGGTGTTTCTAGCTCAGCCTACTAGAATGCATAGACAGGCAGGTCAAATGAACTTCCATTAATAAGCGTAGAAAGCCAAGTTGGCCATTCCCACATCTGAACTACGTCTGCTCTTCCTAAAAGGCACAACATTCATGAGCCTACTATTCCCTACTGTATGAACATGACTTATCAACTTTATATTTTTCACCTATAAAACTTATTCAACTTTCTTATTTTCTCAGATGAGTGCCTAAAATTACTTCTAGGAATAGAACATTCTGGGTTACTGAATCTCAGGAAAGAAATAAATTCTCTTGCTTACCAGGAAAAACATTGTAAAATTCTACTGTACAATTCCAGCTAAGGGATTAAAATAAGAGGAACTATATTTTCATTCATCTTATAAATTAAATGACCACAGAGATAATTTGCCCACCATAAAAGTGAGAGATGGAAAGATATTCAGACATGTTGAAAGACATCAATACATGTATTTATTAAAAGTACTTATTAAAAGTATATGGTGCTGTACTTTAAAAACCTGGAACTAAAGGTGACTTTTCTAATTACCTATGACATAGTGAAAAGAAGGGCCACATGTACCCCAATGTTCATTGCAGCAATGACCACAATCGCCAACTGTGGAAAGATCCAAGGTGCCCTTCAACAGATGAATGGATAAAGAAGATATGGTCCATATATACAATGAAATATTATGCCTCCATCAGAAAGAATGAATACTCAACTTTTGTAGCAACAAGGACTGTATTGGAGGAGATTATGCTGAGTGAAATGAGCCAAGCAGAGAGTCAAGTATCATATGGTTTCACTTGTGGAGCATAAAGAGTAATATAGAGAACAGTAGGAGAGGAAAGGAAATGGGAAGTGGAATAAATTGGGGAGGGAGACAAAATATAAGAGACTTTGGACTCAAACAAACTGAAGGTCTTGGAGGGGAGGGAGTGGAGGGATGGGCGAGACTGGTGGTAGGTATTGAGGGCATGTATTGCATGGAGCACTGGGTGTGGGGCATAAACACAGAATCTGGAACACTGAAAAAATAAAAAAATATATAACAATAAAGCATTTGTGGGGGCATGGGGGAAGGGGGTAACTGGGTGATGGACATTAAGGAGGGCATGTGATATAATGAGCACGGGTATTATATAAGACTGATGAATCACTGACCTCTACTTCTGAAACCAATAATACATTATATGTTAGTTAATTGAATTTAAATAAAATAAAAGCATTTGTCAAGCGTAAAAAAAATTACCTATGACATGTGAAGTCAATTGTCCTTAATATGGACAGAATGACATATTACAAATGAATAGATATTAGAGCTTTCTGCTCTTCTGCTCACAGAAACATCTGATGAAGGACAAGCAGTTGGATATATCACCTTATGTCTTAGAAAAAAGGAAAAATGAAAAGATAACGATAGGAAAATGCAGTCATTCGATGTTACATGTTTTTAGTAATTCTGAGCATAAAATTATTCTTTGAAGAAAAATTTTGTTCTTAATTTAAGATACATAACAAGTTAAAGCTACCTGAAGTTTAAGAACCTTCAATTCTACTTGATTCAAAATGCTTATTAGTTCCTGGCAATTAAACAGTATACATGCTATCCATTGTAAGTAATTTCTCTCTAGTTTTTCTCATGAAGATATTTAGAAAATCAAGGAGAATCTAGAAATAGAAATAAAAATAGGTTATTCTTTTACTTATGCCTGCCCATTATATATTATCAAGGCTTTAAGGTATCTGTTTTCCTCCATGATCATTCTATAATTCATTCCTATTAATTATTAGCAAATTGTTATTCACATTTTGAGCAATGGGAATTATCCAGGATTCCAAGACACCCATTTATTCCATACAACTTTGGATGGATTACACACAAACCTGCTCTGTTTTTGCATCTGTAAAATATCTAAACAATGTAAAAACATAGGCAAACAATTATAATATCATCTAAAAATCTTCACTCTCTAAAAGAGTAAAATATTATCAATGTTTCTAGACTTTATGTTTATCTTGAACATTTGGTCATACTTTTTTTTTTTTTTTTTTTTTTTTTTTTTTTTTTTTTTTTTTTAGATTTTATTTATTTATTTGACAGAGAGAAACACAGCCAAAGAGGGAACACAAGCAGAGGGACTGAAAGAGGGAGAAGCAGGCTTCCCACCGAGCAGGAAGCCCGATGCGGGGCTTGATCCCGGGTCTCCAGGATCATGACCTGAACCGAAGGCAGTCGCTTAACCAACTGAGCCACCCAGGCGCCCCTGGTCATACTTTTTTTAAAAAATATTTTATTTATTAATTTGACACAGAGAGAGACCACAAGTGGGCAGAGAGGCGGGCAGAGAGAGAGGAGGAAGCAGGCTCCCTGCTGAGCAGAGAGCCCGATGTGGGCCTCGATCCCAGGACCCTGAGATCATGACCTGAGGTGAAGGCAGAGGCTTTAACCCACTGAGCCACCCAGGCGCCCTGGTC
The DNA here is from genome assembly GCA_004023965.1 of Spilogale gracilis. Classification (NCBI taxonomy): domain Eukaryota; kingdom Metazoa; phylum Chordata; class Mammalia; order Carnivora; family Mephitidae; genus Spilogale; species Spilogale gracilis. Next base: position 28,613 of record PITA01009025.1, read on the forward strand.
ATACTTTTTGTATTGAGCAGAATATCATGGAAGGTGAAACCAGGAGAGTCTGTTGACTCTGGAACATCTGACACATGTACCATGTTGGTAAATAAATACCATTCTCTGAAAGCCACCATACTTCATCTCTCCATCTCTTGTCATGACTGCCATTTTCTACCCTACATTTTTGTTACTGCTAAATTTTTCTCCTTCTCTGACCCACATTTAACACCTTGCTGGGTCCCCCAAATGCCCTGCAAGCACTTGGCTCTCAGCACATTTTGTTCAATAAATGACTGCCAAGTGGTCTAAAGCTTATTCCATTTTGTTTTTTATGAATATTAACACAATTTTATATGGGAGCAATTGCCAATGATTTCCCTAGCAAATGCATTAAAACACTGTTTCTAGTCCTAAATAATTGGGTTAGGAATAAGGAAGAAAACCAGAACAAATAATTACGCACTGCCATATTAATTTCACACCAGGATAGAAAATAGTTTGCACAGGATTATAGGGGAACCTAATGAATTAGTCGATTTTGTCAGTATTTCAACATTTCCACACTAGTCTTTAGAAAAATCCTAAACAGGTATGTGCAGCATGCAGAGCTACCCTTTATCATTTGTGGTAGTTTTTCCAAATTCTTAGGTAAAATATTACTGGTTTATACACACACATAGAAATATAATGTGTTTTTATTTAATATAATTCCTTCATGTTTTCCTACTCTCTTCTGAGTCTGAATATATTTCTTTCCATGTCTATCTCTACATATTTAACTTTCTAAGGACTCCTCCTGACCCAAATACAATATGGTTCCCTATGCTCTTTGGAAGATTTTTTATAAATAATGCAATTAATTGATTAACATACAAGAAGTTTTCCAGATGTTATTTACTCTCTTTATGCCTTAATATGTTCTCTGTAATATCCCTTTTGTAGACTAGAATCATGAATGATAGGTGTTTTAGAGGACACAAACTATAAGGTTTTCCAGCACTTCTTATAAATAAATATTGTTGGATAGGTTCCAGTAAAATAGAGATGTTACTGTAGATGCCAAATTTCTTCCTAGGACAAATTACAGTACAGAAAAGATTTGGTTTTCCCATCATCAAACCACTGAGGTTCCTTTTGTCTGACTGAAACATTGTTGTGTTGATAGCCTTGAAATTACTTTTCCTTGGCTATATTTACAAGCTGTAAAGACACCCCCTAGGAGAATTATGACAGTTAATTTTATGTATCAATGTGACTGGGCTATAAGGGATGCCCAGACAGCTAGTAAAACATTAATTATGGATGTGTCTGTAGGGGTGTTTCTAAAAGAGATTAGTATTTTAACTACTCTGAATAAAGAAGATCCACCCTCACCATTTAATCTGTTGGGGGACCCAAATAGAAAAAAGAAGGCAGAAGAGGAGCAAATTTTCTCTCTTTTTGAGTTGGGATATCTATTTTCTCTTGTCCTTGGACATCAGAGCTCCTGATTCGTGGGCCTACACGCTCTGGAATTTATACCAGTGCTACCCATTCCATTTTTTGGGAAGGCCTTTGGTTTTGGACTAGAAGTTACGGTATCCGCTCCCCTGGTTCTCAGGTCTTCCGACTCCAACTAAATTATACCTTCAGCTTTCCTTATTCTCCAGCTTGTTGATGGCATATGGTGGCATACCTCAGTCTCTGTAATTGTGTAAGCCAATTCCCATTGTGTGTGTATATATCTATCTCATACTGGTTCAAATTCACTAGAGAACCCTGACTGGTATAGGAATTCTAAGCTATATGATTCCACAGTTGAGCATGCAAGAAGATAATTGGTCACTGGTGGCTGTGAACTACACCATCCTATTATGCATCTTTAACCAAAGCTCACAGAACTTCAGGCCTAAATGGAATCTGGAAGGTCATAAATTCACCCCACCTAATGTCTAAATAATCCAATTTTCACATGACAGTCTCATCTTTCAAATATTCAAAGACTTTATCATGTCACACTACCCTCCTCAGAGACTTCTCCAACTCAGATTAGCAGTTAAAATTTTTAATTTTTCCTCATGTGATGTAGTTTTAAGTCTCCTCACTTGTGGGTTACTGTCTCTGGAAAGTTCTCTAGTTCCTTTTAAAACAACATACTCTGAAAAACTTGTAGTATCTTCATTTCCTCTTGATACCACATTCATTCTTTTGTCCAACAGCTGTTGAGGGTGCTGGGCTGAGTATGAGAGAGACATATATAAGCACAACAGGTTCATCATCTGTCATTATGGAGAATGCCACCTAGATGAAACTAATCTGCTAATATAGGGCAAGAAGTAAGTTGAAGTTTGGTCACCACAAAGTAGTTTGAGGATTAAACAGTAAATCTAATAGAGTAGAAAGAACATAGGTCTCTGAATCAGACCAACCTAGATTAGAATGTTAGTTTATAATTTGCTATAGTGTGTGTGTGCGCGTGTGTGTGTGTCTATGTTTAACCTGTAAAAATGGGTTTAATAATATTTATCTCATTGGGTTAGGAGGATTATTTCAAATAATCAATACATGTATTTGTGCATAGTAAGTATTCATTTCCTTCCCACTTTTTTGTGATTTATAGAATGCTAACATTCTAGAAGAAAGGTGCTGTGGTCAAATTAGTTGGCAAAATAAACAGGGTTAAGCAAAGTTACTCAGGTTTTTTTTTTTAATTAAACCTCTTTTTAGGGCTTTCAACATGCCAATATGTTTTATGAATCTCTAAAAAACATCGTTTCCAGCATTTCACAAATTTATTTGACCACAGAACCCTTTCTGGGTAGTACACAGAATAACATCTTGTGTGTTTTTTCTGAACATGGTGTGAGAAACACTGTCCTAGTGGGATCTTTGGATATGTTGCTCTGCCCCCTGGGCATGTCTGGAAGTAGGATTATCCCTCTGGGTCCTAGGAGTGGCCCTTGCAGGGAAATTTATTCTGAGCAAATACAAAGAGGACAAATATTTTCCCTCTGCTTCAAGTAAGAAAATGGAGTCAGCAGTGAGGGAAAGTCTTTTTGTTTCATCTATAGTATGTAGGTATAGGCCTCAGGTTTGGAAAACCCTGAAAAAAAATTATTGTAATGAAATGAGAAATAAATTAGCAGGAGGAAGAAAAACTGAAGACATTATGTGGTGGGCTAGGCAGAATCAAACACGCTGTCCCTTTCATGAAATTGAATATTTGTTTATATGATGGAAAATCTGTTCTGATTCATTCTCATTAAGACTCTAGTAAGTTCATCAGAAAAGCTTTATAGAGACCTTGGGGAAAACTCAACAGGGGGAAATTCCTGTTAGGGGCTGGAGGTGGGGAAGGAGTATTTTCCCTTTATTGGGGTTTGCTTTGTTAATTGGTATTTGAAGAAACCCCATTTCTTTCATAGTTGAAGCTAAGCAGAATTAATGTTAATTTAAAAATCATGTCAGCGTTCCCAGAGCACACTGAAGCCTCTAGTTGGGAAAAGACTTGTCCAAAACACTGTTCTCACAGCTTTGTTTGCATGAGGAAGTGAAGAGTGAGCAGTTTCAACAGGGCAAGAGAGGGAGCTGCCAGTTTATTTCTGGAACACGGCAGGAAGTGTTTCAAAAGACACAAAATAAAGAACAAACTAAAACGTACCCAAAATGATCTACATTTTTCCCCTTTAAACCAAGGATAGAGCCAACCTTGGGTCTTGTGAAACAGGATGCCGTGCAAGAGCGTGTGTTGCCATGTGGCAGTAGGTGGAGGAAGGTGAGCTTATATTCATGATCATCAGTATTCTAAAGAATGTGCAGTTTAAAATACTAGCTAAAAATAAGCTGTATTTTCATTTTCTTGTATAAATCTGTACCAGGGGCTTTCCACTGAATATTCTTTAAGGACTATTCTACTTCATCCACAGAGGACTTCAATAAATAGATACATTGCTATCAAGTCCCTGAGGTCTATGGACTTCCTTTGGGTATAATTAACTTGGATGGCTCACTAGATCTAAACAACTACCTCAAACAGTACAAGGGGAAAACGTGGAATACTGTATATATTTTTCTGCAAGTTCTAGAAGTCTCTGATTATTTTTTTAAGGTGTGAGTTACATGTTATAGAATAAAAATGTCTAAAATTGAGTTACATTTCGGTACAAGTAAACTATCACTAACAAATTCTGAAACATGAAATGACTTTAAAATTCAATGAAAATAATAATTAGGTCATTTGTTTATTTTTATATTCCTCATTTCTTTCTTAAAACATATGAAGTGGCTTATAACCAAGATCACATATAAAATGAGTTTGGTGAAACAAACACAGGTATTAGAAATGGGATCCATGGAAAGAGGTGATAGTAAATATGCTAATTTCACAGGCTAGCTGACTGAGCATGGATTTTGATTCTGAGTCTCCTGAAAGGCAGAATTTAAAGGGAAGCATCAGAATGAAGCATGTGCACAAATTCTTTTTTTGAAGGCAAAGTTTTTCTGGCACTAAATTCTAAAGGAAAGAAATTTCTTTTCATGTGGTTTTCTTTCAGCACATACTTTCTATTTTGAAAATTGTCTTTTAGGTGCACAAAAGATTTTTGGGTATATTTATATAATACAGAAATGTACAGTTTAAAAAGTTCACTTTCTTATTCACCCTTTCAAACTCACTGTCCCACTTAGAGGCAATCTCTATTAAGTCCGTTGTGTATCATTCTTGACCTTTTCCCTAAGGCCCCATTTCTCTCTCTCCTGTATAATATATGTAATATGAAACAATTTCAATGTATTATTCTTTACTTGCCCCTATTTATCAAAATAAATTTATCAAAAAATTCTTCTATGTTTAGTTGCTTCCAACTTTTCAATATTACAATGCTATAAGAACCACCATGTATACATTTAAATATTTTTGTTCAGTAGATTAAACTGATAGTTAGAAGTGGGAAAATTGGATCAGAGGGTATCTGCATACTAAAATTTACAATTTTCAAACTTTTTGTGTGAGTAGTGTTCTTGTAGTGCCCGTAGGTGATATGACAACGCACCATGACCTCATCTCTCAAAGAAGCCAAGCTGGCACAAAAGGATCAATTGTTTCTGGGGGTTTTGTTTTGAATGTTTTATGACTTTTTCATTTCTTTCCCTCACCCCCAGCTTTATTGAGATTATGTAAGTGGCATACACCGTTTTGTAAGTTTAAAGTGTACAATGTGATGATTTGATACACTTATATTTTGCAAAATGATTACCACAATGTTAGTTAACATCCTCATAACCTCATATAATTACTTCTGTGTATGTTTATGTGTGAGAGATGAAAAGGTTCAAGATCTATGGTCTTAGCAACTTTCAAGTATAAAATACAGCACTGGTAACTATAGTGACCATGCTGTACATTAAATCTCCAGAATTTATTCATTTTATAAAGGTTTACAGCATTTCAACACCTCCCTATTTCTTCCACATCCCAGCACCTTGCAACCACTACTCTACTCCCTGTTTCTACGAGCTTAGCTTTTTTAGATTTAACATATAAGTGATATCACATAGTATTTGTCTTTCTCTGTCTGACTTCTTTCATTAGCACAAATGTATATCTATATCTCTGTGTGAGTGTGTATATCTATCTATCTATCTATCTCACATTTTCTTTATTAATTCATCTGTCAATATGTGCTCATTTATTTTACTTTAGCCTTCATGAGCAGATAAACACTATTAATAAATAAATAAGAAGAAAAAAGGAGTAATTTGTTGATTTAGAGTGAAAAGATCCCTGTTACTTCATTTTAGCAATAGAAAAATCTAAGTTCAGCATGTTTCGAGGAAAAATAGTTTGAGAACCAGTGCTCTAAACTCTAAGTCACAAAAATGAGAAAAACATTTATTTTACACAATACCACTGCTGAAATACCCACCTTATATTTTTATCCAGTGCCCCTTCAAAAAGATGTGATGTCCAAAAGGAGTTTATCATGTATTTTTTTAAATTTTTAAATTATATATATATTTTATCATGTATTTTAGATGAACTCCAGGCTGATAATATCTTTAATATTTTCTTGTTTATATAGTTCTGAAATTTAATTTCTGCTTCCAAATCAGTCCATTTGAATATACACAAGCAGGCTTTGATTCTGCATAGACAAGCCCATGTCTTTAGCTGACATTTCTGACTCTTTTGTCAATGTCTGAGGAGCAGAATGACTCCATCTAGCCAGGGGTCTAAACAATTCAAAAGAAATACTGAAGAGAGAGCCAATGAAGCAAATTATAGCTCGCTTAAAAATCCTGAAGTTAGGGGTGCCTTGGTGGCTCAGTTGGTTAAGCGACTGCCTTCAGCTCAGGTCATGATCCCGGAGACCTGGGATCGAGCCCCACATTGGGCTCCCTGCTTGGCAGGAGGCCTGCTTCTCCCTCTCTCACTCCCCTTGCTTGTGTTCCCTCTCTGGCTGTATTTCCCTCTGTCAAATAAATAAATAAATAAAATCTTTTTAAAAAAATCCTGAAGTTATTCCTGGTATAGTCTGAGCATAAAAGAAACAGAAATTCAATCTTAGGGTAAAAACCAGCTTCTTCCAAATGCATGTTACTTACACACTCTGAATTTGATGTCTTCTAAAACAGAGATTCAAAGTGAGTTGTAACCTTTAGAAATATTTGGGATTTAATGGGCTCAATAATTCCACTGATCCAATTTCCCTCTTTCAGCCACATCATACCAGCTTTCTATATTAGCTTCATTAATTATTCAGTTCATACTTGGAGTAAAGAACAGAATGCAATGGCAGTCAGTCACTTCAGAACTAAAGGCTCTACAAAGCACATTCACAATGCCCATAACCATAGAATAGCTTCAAACATATCCCCTTGGCCTTTCCCCCCTCTAAATTGGCATACAGTTGATTGGATGCTTTTAAGGATTTTGAATATTATCCACATTTCCACAAGATATTTTCAGAGATTTTGGCTTGGAAGATCTAATGTGGGGAAACTCTGATTCAGGGTCCAAAGACTGCCCTTTGACTACACTGACCTGGATTATGCCTTCATTCCTAGTTCTGATTTCTCAGAGAAATCATTCTCCTAATAAAAATTTAGAAAATGAAAAAATAATAAACAATAATAAAAATAAAAAATCATTCTCATCTGATTAGCCTTTTAAGATCAGAATCCAACAATGATCATCAGAAACTAATAAGAGAGAATTGTATTGCTAATTCCTTTTCTTCTCAGACTTCCTTGGATTTGAACCCTACCTTGATTATTTCAATCCCAGGACATAGTATTCCTGAGAACTGATTTTTATGTCTATACTTTTTGCTATTACTTATGATCCCCCTGGACTACTATATAGGCAAACTGAACTACATACACAAAAGCTGATCTGGGCTTTATTTTAGATGCCTTAGGAACTCTATGTCATGTTTTCCACCACATCCATTGCACTGAGATTGATATGATCCTAGCAGGTCTTGTATATTACCTTATGGGATTGACTCTGCTGACGAGCAAATTCCAAAGATTCCTCATGTGTATAACAGAGCTACTAGCTACATAATCCTCAGAGATTGTTGTGAGGACTAACTGAGGTAATGTACACAAGGAGCTTAGCATACTACCTTAAAAAGGGTAAACATCTAATGATAGTTAGCCTGAAGATAAAAGAGCCAGATACAAAGCAACTCCTGAAGTTCACTGAGGCAAATCTGCAGTGAAGGCTCATTTCCCCTTCTCTCTTTGCTCCTTGGGTTCTGATTCTTCTTATGTAATATAAAAGTGAAAAAATGGGGTTATGAAAGATTACTGATTCTCATCCCCATCATCATCTAATTCTCTCCAATTTATAAGACCAATAATGTACATTGTCTACACCAAATGACCTCTGAGAGGCATACAAACTAGTTTGAATCTAAAGTAGAGTGAAAAGCAAAGCTACCTTAGGACTCAGTACAGTTATTATGACTAGAATGCCATTAGGAATGGTGCAAAAGACTGGCCTTACTCCAATAGTTTATAAAGGATCCCTATGATATTATCCAGATTTACTCAAAGGACTTGGCCCAGCACATCACGTATGTCTGCATGATTTGGGCCAGCCTCCAGTAGTGCAAGTTACAAGGCAAGCTAGAGAAGTGTTTACTTGGCCATGAAGAAGTCCAGTTTCTGCAACACAACATCAGCCTGCTGGGTATCCAGTGAGATCTTACAAGATCCTTATCCTCCTCTGACTTAAAGCCTAATGTGCTCCAGCAAGTTCTGTATTTCATTGACTAATGCAAAGAGTTCCTGTTCTACTTCTTCACCATGACAACATTTCTCAGCATAAGAAGAATTATACTTTTCTTAGTCCAAAAGCCTGCTGCATTTGAAGACCTGAAGAAACTGTGCCTCTGCCTTATTCCTTCACCATGATCCACATGCTTCATGCCGGTAAAAGTGTATAGTGCTAACGCTGTAGTATGAGCAATCTTAACCCTGAATACAACTCACTGTCAATCTTTTTATGAATTTTTTCCCATCACTTCACCTTTGCAGAACAATGAACTGGAAAGAAATACTCTTGGAAATTGAGATCATAGTAGAACCCTGGCATGGACCATTCTACGTTTAAAATCAAACAGTTTGAGAGTTTACTTAGTGGGTGCTTAATATGCTGCTCACTCTAACCTGCTTGATTTCACCTTAAGATCTTGTGCTGTATCTCAAGCTTTCAAAATCAACAAGTTTCATCTCCTTTCATAAGCTTGACTGTCTAGGACAAAGTGAATACCATGAACTACACAGAGGATGGAGAAAATATTCCAGGGGCTTCCTGAATCAGGCTTAGGTCCCTAAGATCCTATAAGATCAGGAAACAGGTTCATTTTGTAATCAACCCAGAGGCAGTGTTTAAAGAACTGGACTATTCATTCATACGTTCATATGATAAACAGATACGGAGTACTTAATGTACGTACGGTAACAGATTAAATATTACAGAGACACAAATGGCAAAACCAGACATGGATCCCTGCCCTGATATATCAGAATCAGGAACATATCTATTAATCAAATATAATTTGTAAATGTAAATATAGAATTGTGGTAAGGGCTTCAAATAAAAGGGAAATGGACTATAAGAATTCAGCACTTCTTTGGGGTGCCTGAGTGGCTCAGTTGGTTGAGTTTTGGTTTCAGCTCAGGTCATGATCTCAGGGTGCTGATCTCAGGGTTATGAGATTGAGCCCTGTGTCAGACCCAGTATGGGGTATGAAGCCTGCTTGGGAGTCTCTCTTACTCTCCCTCTGCCTCCCCCCCAAACCCCACCACCGCTCGTTTACATACTCTGGGAAAAATAAATAAACAAAACTTAAAAAAAAAGAATTCAGCACTTCCTCAATCTCTATCAAATATCTAGTGGCAACGGAAAACAGAATCATAGATTTTTATCATCAAAATTATGACTTTTATTTAGCCTTACCTATATACTTCCAGGATACCTCTCATTGAGTATTTGGACAGGTTCCAGTGCCTTCACTAATATTTCCTATCATGCTAAGCATCATCTTAGGTGACCATAGCATCTTGAATATTTATAAGAATATTTTATGTTTCCACAAAGGTGGTGATTCCTTGGCATGATAGGGTTGACCAAATATTCTGATTGAATGGGAAGAATCCCAGCTTATAGGCTCATTTAGGAAAAAACAGAACAACAACAAAACAAGAACAACTGGTTTCTGCCACAATAAGTAGATGAACGAAGTATCTTCTACACCAATGCCCATCAGTATTCTATTTCTTGAAAATAGAATAGCTATTTTTACTTCCCTCTTTAGCCCAGTTTGTCTAAACCAATATAATTTTTTCCTCCAAGCAAAAATATCCTCTTCCTAACACTTTCCCACTCCCACACTTCTCATTCCATCTCTCACTATATTTTTGGGCATGGAAACTAAGTTCATGGGTTGATTTATAGTTATTATTCCAGCAGACAAATGTATTTGTTCATTTCTTTGTTCTTTCACTCATTCACCTAACAGAAGACATACAGAGGGTCACTGTATGTCTGCTGTTGTTCCAGGGACTAATATTTCAGACGTAAGACTCAGAACTTAACTCTCTTATTTCATCATCTACAAGGTGACACTGATCTTTAAAAAATATATTAAGCAGTGTTATAGGGGCAATAATAAGAACATATATAAAGCACAGAGATATTGGGGGTAAATACCTAGCAGTGCAATTGCTGGGTCATAGGGTATAAGCCCTATTTTTAACTTCTTGAGGAACTGCCATACCATTCTCCAGAGTGGCTGTAACAGTTTGCATTACCACCAACAGTGTAAGAGGGTTCCCCTTTCTTCACATCCTCACCATTTGTTGTTTCCTATCTTTTTAATTTAGCCATTCTGACTGGTGTAAGGTGGACTTTCACTGTGGTTTTAATTTGTATTTCCCTGATGCTAAGTGATGTGGAGCATTTTTTCATGTGTTTACAAAAATAGTGATCTGAAAGGGGAATTGCACCCCGATGTTTATAGCAGCAATGTCCACAGTAGCCAAACTGTGGAAAGAGCCCAGATGTCCATTGACAGAGGAATGGATAAAGATGTGGAAAAATCACACACACACACACACACACACACACACACACACACACACACAGGAATATTAGCCATCAGAAAGGATGAATATTTACCATTTATGTCAATGTGGAGGGAATGGGAGGGTATTAAGTTGAACAAAATAAGTCAATCAGAGAAAGACAATTATCATATGATCTTACTCATACCTGGCATATAAGAAACAGCACACACGATCACAGGGCAAGGGAGGGAAAAGTGAAGGGGAAGTCATCAGAGAGGGAGTAAACCGCGAGAAACTCCTAACTAAAGGAAACAAACTTAGGGTTGCTAGAGGGGAGGTGGGTGGGGGGATGGGGATTGGATGATAGGCATTAAGGAGGGCATGTGATGTGATGAGCCCTGGGTGCTATAAGCAACTGATAAATTATTGAACACTATATCTGAAGGTAATCATGTGCTATATTTTGGCTAATTGAATTTAAATAAAAAATTCAAAAAAATAAAGCATAGGGATGACACAAGAGAAGTAAGTGGGAATACATGTAGCCAAAGGGTAAGTTTAGGTAGGGACTTGCTGGGCAAAGACAACAATGATATATAAAAAGACTGAAACCTGAAATAGCAGAGTGATCTATGGATACAGAATAAAGTGTAAAGGTCAGATGGCAACAATGGAGAGAAGGAGGCAAGGGCCACATTGTGGAGAGTCCTGTCTGCCATGTGATGAACCCAGAAATGACTCTACTGGTAAAAGGCAGTCATTAAGGGGGTTTGAACAGGAGAGTCACATTTTTGTACTTCCAAAGGAATCTTTTGGTGGCAATTGGATGAATGAATTGAAAATGGGGAGGCTACAGGCAGGAGGTTGAATTAGGCTGCTATGTAAAAAACCAGGCAGGAAGTGGTAAAAGAATGACCAAAAAATGGAGAGGAGGAGATGCATTTAAGAAATATGTAAAGACAGAAATCAAGATTTGGTGACTGCATGGGAGGGATGAAGAAGGAGAAAGAATTTGGGGCAAAGCTAGATGTTAGGTCTAAAATACTAGAGTAATTCTGACAGAACTCTGACAGTCAGGAACCAGGTATAATCATCCATCTAATAAATTAAGAAATTCTTCTTCTCTAACCTGGCAAGAAGTTGGGTGGATTCATCACAGACCCCTTTCTTATCACCCTGGTCATCACATAGTACACATTTTCAATTTGACAACACTGGAGATCTTTCTAAAAATATCAATACCTTAGGGTATCTGGGTAGCTCAGTCAGCTGAGCATCTAACTCTTGATTGTGGCTCAGGTCATAATCTCAGCTCTGTGCTGAGTGTAGAACCTGCTTGAGATTCTCTCTTTCTCCTTCCCTCTGTCCCTCACCCACCACTTGTGCTCTTTCTCTCAAACAAAACAAAACAAAACAAAACAAAACAAAACAAAACAAAACAAAACAAAACAAAAAACAACCAATACTTGGGCTGTACCACAGTCTTATCTCTGCATGTGGGACCTAAATTTTGGTGTTTACTAAAATCTCAGCGACTCTAAAATGCAGCCACTAATTCAGTAGTTTCCCTAAACTCAAAAGATCATTACTTGTTTTAATGCTTCCTCTTTTACTTTGTCAAACACCACATCTACCTCTTATACTAGTAAGATAAATAATGTGAGGTATAGGCATTTGTATGCCGTAGGCACACAGACGATCACAGAGAAATTGACTCTCTCACAGTTGGGCAGCCTAGAAGACCAAAATCAAGGCATTAGAAGTTCCATACTACCTCTGAAAGTTCCAGAGAAGAATCTTTCTTTGACTTTTCCTAGCTTCTGGTGACTGTAGACATTCCTTGGTGCTCCTTTGTTCCTCGGTTTATAGTCATATAATTCTAATCTCTGCCTCCATGTTCACATGGGCTTCTCCTCTAATCCATTATGAACTCATCTTAACTTGATTACATCTGCAAAGACCCTACTTCCAAATGAGGTCACATTTATATGTACCAGGGGTTAGGGTTTAGAACTATCATTTCAGAGGACACAATTCAACTCATAACTAAAGGATTATTTATGTATATGCTTCCTAGGAGAAATCCCTCTTGTTGCCTCTAACTAACTTCCTGACTTCTCAGGCTTTGACATTTGCTAACTAACTATATAATTGCCTCTCCTGCCTCCCTCCACCCCAAATGACACTTCCATATCTCAGAGCAACAGATTTTCTGAAGTGGAATATCCTCTGCATATATGAATACACAATATATGCATTTCACAAATGACAATATGGTAGCCCGGAGAGAGATGGGACTCTACCCCTCTTAGTCTGTCCACTTCAGAAAGGAGTCTCTAACTAGTTATTCTTGTTTTAACTTGAGCATACCACAGACATGGCTGTCTCAAACTCTGCCCCATTTGGCCACCTCTTCTTTTTTGACTCTGTTATCTTCCCACCCCTTCCTCATATCCCAGTTAGCCAGTATGCTAATTGGGTGCTTTTTAGCAACCCACTAACCCCACTCTGAGTACTTACTGGCAAAACTTATTAATACCTGAGATGGGAAGTCTTAGTCTACCTTAGACTCCAGCCTAAATCACACTTTTCCTACAATCAATCAAAGTAGAAAGTCACAAAGATAAAGATTAAATGAGATCTCCTTTCTGTGGTGACTATGCTATCAACTTATTTTGCAACACAGTTCATTAGAAAGCATTCCAAAGATGTGGGCCCTTTCCATAATTTGTATAGTACACTGCCTTGAACCTGAACAGGTTCCCTTTAAGCCAAATCCACTTCCTCCCTGACCCCAGGTCCTCTGCTCTGGTTGCTGCTTGGAATATGATTAGATAACTTGGGATTAACTACATGAAAGGCAGTCTTCTATTTTTATGTTTGTTCTTTTGCATTAGAAATCCTAAGGGACAGTCTGTTCACGCCTCACTGGGCCCATAACTGAAATACCACTGGGAGTTTTCCCCATATTTACTGACAGTTAGATTAACTGCTATCTATTTTTGGCTCTGAAATGACTTTTTTCTTCTCTGTGAACCTGAACAAATAACTATTGTTAAGTATTTCCCTTTCCTTATAAAATGAAATGCTTGTTGCTTGTGGATGTTGTTATGCTTAACAAGGTTGCTGCCAAGTGAATATATATTAGCCTAAATTATAAAACATTTTATGCTTTTTTTATTGGCTGTGCTGCAGAAAAGATCAATTCAGGTGGCATTTATTTATTTATCTGGCACCTACTATATACTAGCATTATATTACACGTTGTTGGGAATCTACAGCTTGCTAGGCAAATAATACATGTCCAATATATACTTGATTGATCAAAGTATAAGATATGGTCTCTGCTTTCAAGGAATCTAGAGCGTCTGTGGTTAGGAGTATGTTGCTTATCTTGAGGAAACAGCAATTTACTTAAAATGTTCTCAGGCAAGTCTTAGCATTAGCAAGGATAAAAACAAAGGGAAGGACAAGGAACTAATATTTAGTATTTAGTTTTTACCAAATACTTTATCAACATTATATTTAAAAATTTTTTATTTTACTGTGGTAAAATAAAAGAACACTTACCAGTCTCCTAAATTTTTAAGTAAATTTTAAGTCAACAGGACTGTTGATTATAGGTATAATGCTATACAAGAGATCTCTAGAAGGCAACCTTTTGCTTAAATGAAACTGTATGCCTGTTGATTAGGAATTCACATTTTCTCCTTCTCCCATCCCCTGACAACCACCATACTACTCTTTAATTCTATGAATTTGGAGATTTTAAATACCTCATATTAAGTGGAACCATTCAGTGTGGGTCTTTCTGTGACTGGCTGATTTCACCTAGCATAATGCCCTCAATCCACGTTGTTGCATATTGCAAAATTTCCTTCTTTTTTTTTTAAGGCTATTATTCCATCGTTCATGTATATAATACATTTTCTTTATCAATTCAACTGCAACGGATATTTAAGTTGTTTCCATATCTTGATACTGTGAATACCGCTGTAATGAACATGGAATGCTAATATCTCTTTGAGGTCCTAATTTCAATTCTTTTGGATAAATACCCAGAAAGGATTGATGGATTATATGGTAGTTCTATTTTTAATTTTTTGAGGAATCTCTATACTGTTTTTTTATAGTTGCTGTATCATTTTGCATTTCCATCAACAGTGTGTAAGGGTTCCAATTTTTCCACATCCTCACCAACACTTTTTGTTTTTGTTTTTTTGACTTTAAATAAGAGTCACTTTGACAGGTGGGTGGTAATATCTCATTTGCATTTCTATGATGATTAGTAATGTTAAACACTTTTCATATACCTGTTGGCCATTTGTATATCTTCTTTGGAGAAATGCCTATCAAATTCCTCATGCCATTTTTAAATTAGTCTATTAGAGTTTTTAATTGAGTTGTAAGAGTTCCTTACATATTTTAGAGACTATCTTCTTATCAGATATATGGTTTTCAAATAATTTATACCATTCTGTAAGTTCCCTTTTTATACTGTTGATTGATTCCTTTGCTATGCAGAAGTTTTATAGCTTAATATAGTCTCATTTGTTTATTTTTGCTCTTATTGTCTAGGACTTTGGTACCATATCCAAAAATCAATAGCAAGACCACTGCCATGGACCTTTTCCTCTGTGTTTTTTTCTAGGAGTTTTAAAGTCTTAGGTCTTACATGTAAGTCTTTAATCCATTCTTGAGTTGATTTTTTTGCAGGTGTTTATCCAGTTTTCCCAATATCATTTGTTGGAAAGACTATCCTTTCCTCATTGTATATTCTTGGCTCTCTTGTCAAAGATCAGTTGATCATATATGCATAGATCTATTTCTGGACCACCTTTTCTGCTCTATTGGTCTACATATAAGTCTATATGTCAGTACCACACACTGTTTTGATTCCAATAACTCTATAATGTATTTTGAAATCAGGAAGTGTGATGTCTCCAGTTTTGTTCTCTCTTCTCAAGACAGCTTTGACTATTCTAAGTCTTTTGTGGTTCTCTATAAATTTTAGAATTGTTTTTTATATCTGTAAAAACATGCCATTAGGATTTTAAGAGGGATTGTAGTGAATCTGTCAGTCACTTGAATAGTATGTATATTTTAATGTTAAGTCTTGCAGTCAATGAATGAAAGCTGTCTTTCTATTTGTTTGTGTCTTTCTTTCATCAGTGTTTTATAGTTTTCAGGATAAGCCTTTTCATCTCCTTAGTTAAGTTTATTCCTAAATATGTGGCTTTTTGTTCCATGATAATGACAATTGTTTTCCTAATTTCCTTTCCAGATAGTTGACTGTTAATGTATAGAAATGCCACTGATTTTTGTGTGCTAATTTGTATCCTGCAATTTTACTGAATTCGTTTATTATTTCTTTATTTTTTTAAAGATTTTATTTATTTATTTGATAGAGAGAAACACAGCCAGAAAGAGAACACAAGCAGGGGGAGTGAGAGAAGGAGAAGGAGGCTTCCTGCTGAGCAGAGAACCCAATGCGGGACTCGATCCCTGGTCTCTGGGATCATGACCTGAGCCGAAGGCAGTAACTTAACCAACTGAGCCACCCAAACGCCCCATTGTTTATTATTTCTTTTTTTTTTTAAGATTATTTATTTATTTGACAGAGAGAGATATCACAAGTAGACAGAGAAGCAGGCAGAGAGAGAGAGGAGGAAACAGGCTCCCCACCGAGGACAAAGTCTGACGTGGGCCTTGATCCCAGGACCCTGGGACCATGACCCGAGCTGAAGGCAGAGGCTTCAACCCACTGAGCCACCCAGGTGCCCTCATTTATTATTTCTAACAGTATTATTATGCAGTCTTTAGGATCTTCTAAATAAAATATGTCATCTTCAAAAAAGGCACAATTTCACTTCTGCCTTTCCATTTTGGATACCTTCATTTCTTTTTCTTTCCTAAATTACTTTGGCTAGGATTTTCAGAACCATGTCTCCTAAGAGTGTTGAGAGTAGGTATCCTTCCCTTCTTCCTCATCTTAGAGTTAAAGCTTTCATTTTTTTACCACTGAGTATAAATACTAGCTGTGAGCTTTATACACATGGCTTTTACTATATTAAGATACTTTGCTATTCCTAGTTTGTTCAGTTTATAATTATGAAAAAATGTTGAATTTTGTCTAATTCTTTTTATGCATTTATTGAGATTATCATGTGATTTTTACCCTTTATTCTGTTAATGCAGTGCATCACATTCACTGATTTTCAGGTTGAAACATTCTTGTATTCCAAGAATAAATCTCACTTGGTCATGGTATATAAATCTTTTAATGTACTGTTGGGTTTCATTTGCTAGTAATTTATTGAGGATTTTTGAATATATATATATATTCATCAAGGATATTGGCCTGTCATTTTCTTTACTTGTGGAGTCTTTCCCTTTGGTATCAGAATAATGCTGGTCTCATAAAAGGAATTTATAATTATTCCTGTCTTAAATTTTTTGGAAGAGTGAGATAGAATGGCATTAATTCTTTTTTGTTTTTGTTTTTTTAATTTAATTTTATTTTTTTCAGTGTTACAAGATTAATTGTTTATGCCCCACACCCAGTGCTCCATGCAATACGTGCCCTCAGTACCCACCACCAGGCTCTCCCATTCCCCCTCTTCCTTCCCTCCAAGACCCTCAGTTTTTTTCTGAGTCCAAATTCTCTCATGTTTCGTTTCTCTCCCCAAATTACCCTACTTCCCATTTCCTTTCTTTCTCCTACTGTCCTCTACATTATCCCTTATGCATCACATGTAAGTGAAACCGTGTGATACTTGACTTTCTCTACTTGCCTTATTTCACTCAGCATAACCTCTTTCAGTCCAGTCCATGTTGCTACAAAAGTTGGATATTCATCCTTTCTGATGGAGGTGTAGTATTCCATTCTATATATGTACCACATCTTCTTCATCCATTCATCTGTTGAGGGCACCTTGGCTCTTTCCACAGTTTGGCAATTGTGGCTATTGCTGTAATGAACATTGGGGTACATATGGCCCTTCTTTTCACTACATCTGTATCATTGGGATAAATACCTACTAGTGCAATTGCAGGGTCATAGGGTAGCTCTATTTTTTAAGTTTTTAAGGAATCTCCACACTGTTTTCCAAAGCGGCTGCACCAACTTGCATTTTCACCAACTGTGTAGAGGGTTCCCCTTTCTCCACAACCTCTCCAACACTTGTTGTTTCCTGTCTTGTTAATTTTGGCCATTCTGATTGGTGTAAGGTGGTATCTCAGTGTGGTTTTGACTTGAATTTCCCCGATAGCTAGTGATGATGAACATTTGTTCATGTGTCTATTATCCATTTGTAGATCTTCTATGGAGAAGTGCCTCTTCATGTCTCCTGCCCATTTTTTGATGTGTTCATCTTCTTTTTGGATGTTGAGTTTGAGTAGTTTTTTATACATTTTGGATATCAGTCTGTAGTGTCATTTGCAAATATTCTCTCCCATTTGGTGGGTTGCCTCTTTGTTTTGTTGACTGTTTCCTTTGCTGTGCAGAAGCTTTTTATTTTGATGAAGTTCCAAAAGTTCATTTTTGCTTTTGTCTCCTTTCCTTTGGAGACATGTCTTGAAAGAAGTTGCTGTGGCCAAATTCAAAGCGGTTACTGCCTATGTTCTCTTCTAGGATTTTGATGGATTCCTGCCTCACGTTGAGGTCTTTCATACATTTTGAGTTTGTCTTTGTGTGTGGTGTAAGAGAACGGTCTAGTTTCATTCTTCTATACATAGCTATCCAATTTTCCCAGCACCATTTATTGAAGAGACTGTCTTTTTTCCACTGGATGTTTTTTCTGCTTTGTCAAAGATGATTTGACCATAGATTTGTAAGTCTGTATCTGGTCTCTTTACTCTGTTCCATTGGTTTATTTGTCTGTTTTTGTGCCAGTACCATGCTGTCTTGGTGATCACAGCTTTGTAATAAAACCTGAAATCAGGTAACGTGATGCCCCCAGCTTTGTTTTTCTTCTTCAACAATTCCTTAGCGATTTGGGATCTTTTTTGGTTCCATATAAATCTTAGGATTGTTTGTTCGAACGCTTTGAAAAATGTTGGTGGAATTTTGATGGGAATGGCATTGAAAGTACAGATTGCTCTGGGCAGTATAGACATTTTAACAGTGTTTATTCTTCCGATCCATGAGCATGGGATGCTCTTCCATCTTTTTGTGTCTTCTTCAATTTCTTTCCTGAGTATTCTATAGTTCCTTGAGTACAGATCTTTAACTTCTTTGGTTAGGTTTATGCCTAAGTATCTTATGGTTTTGGTGCTATAGTAAACGGAATTGATTCTCTGATTTCCCTGTCTATATTTTCATTGTTAGTGTATAAGAACGCAACTGATTTCTGTGTATTGATTACCGAATCGTTGCATGAGTTCTAGTAGTTTGGGGGTAGAGTCTTTGGGTTTTCCACATAGAATATCATGTCATCTGCAAAGAGAGAGAGTTTGACTTCTTCTTTGCCTACCTGAATACCTTTTATTTCTTTCTGTTGTCTGATTGCTGTTGCTAGGACTTCTAACACTATGCTGAACAGTAGTAGTGAGAGCAGGTATCCTCGTCTTGTTCCTGATCTCAGAGGAAAGGCTGTCAGTTTTTCCCCATTGAGAATGATATTCACTGTGGGTTTTTCATAGATAGATTTTATGAGGTTGAGGAATGTTCCCTCTATTCCTATACTTTGAAGGGTTTTGATCAGGAACGGATGTTGTATTTTGTCAAATGCCTTTTCTGCATCAACTGAGAGTACCATATGGTTCTTCTCTCTTCTCTTATTGATTTGTTCTATCACGTTGATTGATTTGCGAGTGTTGAACCACCCTTACATCCCTGGGATAAATCCCACATGGTCATGGTGGATAATCTTTTTAATGTATTGTTGGATCCTGTTAGCAAGGATCTTGTTGAGAATCTTGGCATCCATATTCATCAGAGATATTGGTCTGAAGTTCTCCTTTTTGATGCGGTCTTTGTCTGGTTTGGGGATTAGAGTAATGCTGGCTTCATAGAAAGAGTCTGGAACTTTTCCTTCTGTTTCTATTTTTTTGAAACAGCTTCAGGAGAATAGGTGTTATTTCTACTTTGAATGTTTGGTAGAATTCCCCAGGGAATCCGTCTGGTCCTGGGCTCTTGTTTTTTGGGAGGTTTTTTTTTTTTTTTTAAAGACTTTATTTATTTGACAGAGAGAACACAGCCAGAGAGGGAACACAAGCAGTGGGAGTGAGAGAGGGAGAAGCAGGCTTCCCGCTGAGCAGGGAGCCCAATGTGGGACTCGATCCCGGGTCTCTGGGATCCTGACCTGAGCCAAAGGCAGTCGTTTAACCAACTGGGCCACCCAGGTGCCCCTTTTGGGAGATTTTTGATCACTGCTTCAATCTAGTTACTAGATATAGGTCTATTCAGATTGTCAATTTCTTCCTGTTTCAGTCTTGGAAGTTTAGGTTTCCATGAATGTATCCATATCTTCTAGATTGTTAAACTTATTGGTATAATTGTTGATAGTAACTCCCCTTTCATTCATAATTTTATTAATTTAGGTCTTCTCCCTTTTCTTTTGGATTAGTTTGGCCAATGGTTTATCGATCTTATTAATTCTTTCAAAGAACCAGCTTCTAGTTTCGTTGATGAGTTCTACTGTATCTCTAGTTTCTAGTTCATTGATCTCTGCTCTAATCTTAATTATTTCCCATCTTGTGTGTGGGGTTGGTTTACTTTGTTATTGATTTTCCAGTTCTTTAAGGTGTAATGAGAGTTGTTGTGTTCGGGATTTTTCAATTTTTTTGAGGGAGGCTTGGATGGCTATGTATTTCCCCCTTAGGACTGCCTTTGCTGTGTCCCATAGGTTTTGGATTGATGTATCTTAATTCTCATTGGTTTCTATGAAGTGTTTCAGTTCTTCTTTGATTTCATGGTTAATCCACAGATTCTTGAGCTGGATAGTCTTTAGCTTCCAAGTGTTTGATTTTCTTCTGAACTTTTTTTTAAAATTTAATTAATTTATTTATTTCACATACAGAGAGAGAGAGAGAGATCCCAAGTAGGCAGAGAGGCACGCAGAGAGAGAGAGGTGGAAGCAAGCTCCCTGCTGAGCAGAGAGCCTGATGCGGGCCTCGATCCCAGGACCCTGAGATCATGACCTGAGCTGAAGGCAGAGGCTTTAACCCTCTGAGCCACCCAGGCGCCCTCTTCTGAACTTTTTGTTGTGGTTGAGTTCCAGTTTCAAGGCATTGTGGTCAGAGAATATGCAGGAAATAATCTCAATCTTCTGGTATTGGTTGATCCCTGATTTGTGGCCTAGTATATGGTCTATTCTGGAGAAAGTTCCATGTGCACTCGAGAAGAATGAGTATTCTGCTGTTTTAGGGTGGAATGTTCTGAATATATCTATAGGATCCATCTGGTCCAATGTGTCATTTAAAGTTCTTGTTTCTTTGTTGATTTTCTGTTTAGATGATCTGTCCATTGCTGAGAGTGGTATGTTAAGATCTCCTACAATTAATGTATTCATATCAATATGACTCTTTATTTTGCTTAACAGTTGGGTTATGTAGTTGGCTGCTCCCATGTTGGGGGCATGAATATTTACAATTGTTAGATCTTCTTGGTGTATAGACCCTTTGAGAATGATTTAGTGTCCTTCTGTGTCTCTGATTACAGTCTTTAGATTAAAATCCAATTTGTCTGATATGAGAATTGCTACCCTGGCTTTCTTTTGAGGTCTGTTGGCGTGAAAGATGGTCCTCCATCCCCTCACTTTCAATCTGGAAGTGTCTTTAGATTCAAAATGTGTCTCTTGTAAACAGCATATGGATGGGTCATGTCGTTTTATCCAGTCTGCAACCCTGTGTCTTTTTATTGGAGCATTTAGGCCATTCACATTGAGAGTGATTATTGACAGATACATTTGTATTGACATCATTGAAGTTCATGTTTCTATAGATTACCTCTGTAAATTTCTGTTCTGTGTCACTCTTGGGTTCATTTCTCTTTTATAGAACCCCTCTTAGTATTTCTTGTAGTGCTGGCTTAGTGGTTGTATAATCTTTTAGACCTTGGCAGTCCTGGAAGCTCTTTATCTCCCCTTCCATTCTGAAAGTCAACCTTACTGGGTACATTATCCTTGGTTGCATATTTTTGTCATGTAATTTCCTGAATATGTCTTCCCAGCCCTTTCTGGCTTGCCAGGTTTCTGTGGATAGGTCTGACATTATTCTGATGGTCCTCCCTCTATAGGTAAGGGATCACTTCCCCCTAGCTGCTCTTAAGACATATTCTTTGGTTTTATGATTCATGAATTTCACAATTATATGCCTGAAGGTTCTTCTGGCCTCATTGATCTTGGGGGTTGTCCTCTCTGTCTCTAGGGCACAAACATTAGTTTCCCCAGATTAGGGAAATTTTCATCCATGTTTTGTTCAACTATATCTTCTAGGCTTCTCTCTCTCTCAACTCCTTCGGGGACTCCAATAATTCTGATATTGTAGCATTTCATGGCATCATTTATTTCCCTAATTCTATTTTCATGGGATTTTAGCTGTTTGTTCCAAGACTTCTCTTGTTCCTCCTTCTTAATCCATCTGTCTTCTAAATCACTAATGATCTTCAGCTTCACTTACTCTAGCTGTTAGCGTATTTAAATTAGATTGCATCTCATTAATGGCCTGTCTAACCTCGGCTTTCATTTCTGTCATTAGAGCTTCTATCTTTAGACTAATGTTCTTTTCCAAGTTAGCCATTTCTTGGATGATTACTGTCCTGAATTCCATTTCTGTCTTATTGTTTATGTTCATTTCCAGTAATTCTGTGACAGGGGTTGCAATCTCTGGGTTTTTCTTCTGTTGGTCATTCCTCCTCCAAGTCATTTTGGTAAGGAGTGGTTGAGGGGATGTATAGCTGAAAATATCAACCACTATCCAGATGAATTATTTGCTGGAAGGTTTCAGAGCAATCAAAAGTCACCACTGCCAAATCTCCTCTGAGTCCAACAGCAACAGCAGAGCGGGGCTGGTCCAGGGTGGCCAGGTGGGAGACGGCCAAAGATCAGGCAGGGTGCATCCTCTCCTGATTGGCATTAATTCTTCTTAAAATGTTTAGTAGAATTCACCAGAGAAGTCACTGGGCTTTCCTTTGGTGCAAATTTCTGATTACTGAATTGATCTCCATACTCATTATAGGTCTGTTCACACGTATATTTCTTCATAATTTCATCTTAGTAGGTTGTATGTTTCTAGGAATTTATCCATTTCTTCTAGTTACTCAATTTGTTGGTATATAATTTTTCTTAGCAGTCTTTTATGATTCTTTTTATTTCTGTGGCATCAATTCTACAATCTTTTCTTCCATTTCTAATGTTATTTTTGAGTTTTCTTTTTTCTTAGTCTAGCTAAGGGTTTGCCAATTTTATCTTTTAGAAAAACCAACTCTTACTGAATTGATCACTTTACCATTATGTAATGCTATTCTTTGTCTCTTGTTAACGGTCTTCGTTTTCAAGTCTATTTTACCTGATGTAAATACTGCTACTGCAGCTCATTTTTCTGCTTCCATTTGCATGGAATATCTTTTTCCATCCCTTCACTTGCAGCATATATGTGTCCTTAAATCTAAAGTGAGTTTCTTGTAGAAAGCACATAAATTGATGGTTTTGTTGTTGTTTTTATCCATTTGGCCACTCTACGCCTATTTTGGATTGGAGACTTTAATCCATTTACATTTAAAGTAATTCCTGCTAGGATAGGATTTAATATTGCCATTTTATTATTTTCTAATATATAGTTTTGCCTGTATTTTCCACTCTTGCTATGTTCTTTTGTGTTTTGTTGATTTTTTTTTTTTGTATCAATATGTGTTGATTCTTTTCTCTTTTCCTTTTGTGTAACTTCCATAGGTGTGTGTGTGTTTACTTTGGGACTTACATAAAATATTTTATAGTTATAATAGTCTAAACTGATAACAACTTAAGTTCAATCGCATACAAAAACTTCACTTTAACTTCTCCCTCAACATACACTTTTGTTATTGTTGCTACAATTTACATCTATTTATATGGTGCATCATTTGACATATTTTTAGTTGCAGTTATTTTTAATACTTTTATCTTTTAACTTTTATATCAGAATTAAAAGTGACTTACCCATAACTGTAGTTAACACAGTATTCTATATATGACTGTATATTTGTCTTTACCAACCAACATTATTATAGTTTATTCTCGCCATAATCCTCTGGGGCAGGTACTATTATCATTCCCATTTCCAGAAGAAGAAATGAAGCTCACAGAAATTTGGGGACTTGCCCAAATTTTCACCTAGTAAGTGAGGAATGAAAGTTCAAGTGCATTGAACGCACCGAATACAGGTCTATTTAACTACAAAGCTGGTGCTTTTATTACTACACTAGCATGCTAGGGCTAGATGCCAAATCCTGGAGCATGATCCCATTGTTTAGTCCTCTTTATTGCTGTTGAATTATAGGTCTTTAGATTCTCCTGCTAATACATGACCATTCTTGGGGAGCAACAGCTTCGTGTGCCTAAAGTATGATCATCCAACTTCTTAGCTTTATGGCACAATCTTATTTTCCTGTTCTACAGGATGGCCCTTGCCTGTGTCATCTATCTGTTATTATCTCTATGCTGCCCGTGCTCACATCTCCCTTCTAGACATTCTGCCTTGAGATTTTTCAAATTCAGCACTTTCAAAATTGAACTCATTATCTTTTTGCCTTTCTACATTTTCAATCCCAAGGTTAGGGAAACCATGCTTCTTTTCCTTCTCCTATTACTTTCTAGGTCAATGCCATCACTAGCCAAGGTTTCCAAGCTGGGAAACTCATTTTTGGTTCTTTGCCCTAGCTCATTCCTTCACTCATTCAACCAATCACCAAGTCCTACAGATTCTACCCATGATAGCCCCTGCCCCAACCATCTTCTTCCATGTCTTTGCTACTATTACCCCAGTTAAGGCTCTTACCACCTGTCACTTGGACAATTACAAGAGCTTCTGTGTGTCAAATCTCTCCCTGTTCCATTCCACCACTCCTCAACTCCACCCACCCTACACACACTATTGCTCTGGCTTAGACTGCAAAGCCAGATCTGAGTCAATCCCAATCAGTTTTACCAGCCTTAGCACCCCACCTCTACCTTGACAGTTCTAAGTTCATTATTATGTTCATCATTAATGTCAAATTTTCTTGCTTTTCCTTGAAGGCACCAAACTCTTTTGTACCTTGACCTTTGTCTTCTCAGTCTCAAGTAAACACACCTTTTATTTTTGTCCTGAGTAAACCTCAACATAACTTCAGAGATTGAACCCAAATGCAAACACCTAATGAGGTCTTCTTTTACTGCTTGAGATAGTTCTACCTTCCTCTGTATTCACCTTCCCACCTTATACATACATACCCGTTATTAAAGCACTATGAAAATTGTTTTGTTTGTACTTGATTCCCCTTTAATCTGAGAGCTTCTAAACAGCAGAGCCACTTCTTAGCATCAATTTTATTATGAAATATTTTAAGTATCACAGAAGTATGGCTAATAATATAATGAATACCAATGGATTCACCTTCTGGTTTTGTCATATTTACTTCAGATCTTTTTTAATAAATAGAATATTAGAGATAGGTCGAAGACCACTGTATACCTTCTCCCATCCCATTCCCTCTATTGCCAGAAGTATTCACCACCCTAAACGTGCTGCCTTTCATGCTCACACATATTTTTTTTTTGCTCACACATATTTTTATGTTTTCTACATATGTATGTATCCATAAACAATAACTTTCCAAATTTTTTAAAAGGGCTTTTAAAAATGATATCATCCTACATGTAGCCTTCTGCAAATGAATTTTTCTTTTTGTTCACTATTGTGTTTTAGGGGTTTAACTACATAGGCTGACATAGTACTCCTTTATTTATTTTAACTATTGTGCAGTACTGTTCTATGAACATAGTTTACCTGTTCTTTCATTGATCTTTAGGCCTTTTTTGAACATTGATCCTGTGTACATGTATGGCACTAACTCATTAATTTTAACAACTGAATAATATTACGTTTTATGAACATAGCACAATATACTTATTTATTCTTCCTTTGATGCTTGGGTTATTTTCAATTTGTCACTGTACATTTCTCCAAAAACATATGTGAAGGTGCTCTCAAAACCTTGAAGCTTGACCCAGGTTTAGGAAATTTGCTTTCCTTAATTTTTGATACAAAATTTCTCTGATCCCAAAGGAGTTCTTTCATTCCAGAGAAATAAACTGAGTGCAGAGATACTAAGAAAAGCAAAAAGAAAGTCCCTGTTCTCAAGGAAGGGCCACTGGAATGGGATAATAATCAAATAATAGTGTAAATAAATGTTGCATTACAAGTGTAATAAATAATTTGAAGGAAAAGTCCATCACCTTATAAGCATTAAACAGGACAACAGTGTTCTTAGTTCAGGACATCATGACAGTTTTCTTGAAAGAGTGTGCTTGGCCTGAAAAAGGAAAAAGGAATGAGTAAGAACTAGTCTAGTAAGGAATATAAGGTTTGGGTTGAGGTACACGTGGGAAAACATCGTTAAGCAGAGCGAACAGAAAGTGTATAGGTCTCAGGCTGGAAGAGAGAGTGGCAGTTGTAGAGAGCAGGCCTATTTGGCAAGAACAAAGAGTTAAGGGAAAGAAGGCTTGAGAAAAACTCGGAAACAATATAGGTCAAAGCAATCAGAAATTTCTGGCTTTTATTCTAAGGTGAGGGAACACCATGGGCTTGATTTAAGCTGGAAAGTGATACTCTCATATTTGGCTTTCAAAACAAATTCATGGGCTTCTACATGGAAAAGTCCGTGTTGGGATCCCTGCTCCAGTTTCTGCTGAATCTATGAGGCTAACTAACATCTTGTAGTCACTGGCAGAACTCATTCGTTCTCTGAAGAGTGATCTGAAATGAAGAAATGCTCTTCTGTACGAGTATCTGCTTTTAAGGCAGGATGCATAGCAGAGTGAGTGAAAAGGCTTGATATCTTCTATGAAGTGGTATAAATCCTTAGTGAAATAGAAAATGTAAAAGAGAAATCAAGGTAAGGGAGATTCTATCTAGAGAAGCGAAAAAGAAGGGGGAAGGAAAAAGAATGGTTGAGGGCCTGGCTCCATGAAAATTCTCTTGGCCAAGCCAGTGGGTACAGAGATCAGGGTGAGTCAAGCAAAACACAGGGAGAAGGCATTAACAGAGACTTCAGTTGAAATTTTGAAGGAAAACATAGTTCTTTAGGCAATCCAAAGTGGACCAAATAGCTCACAAATTGCACAACACAGCAACTAAAATCCTATAGCCTCTAGGAGGCCTGAGCACGCCTAGACACAGCCCATGATTAATCTCTTTTCCTACTTAGAAAATCAAAGTCTTGATATACAGCTTGTGATACCAATATTGTAATGGCTCCTGCTGGGTAACTCGCAAGCACCACTCTATGCTCCCCTTGCTCTGGTCCCTGTCTCAGTTCAGAAAACATACTTCACAACACTATCATGACTCTTGAAGAACCAAGTTTCACTCCCCCTATTATTTAGCACTGTTTTTCCTTCTCATGCTTTGAGTAGACATTTAGTTTCTAAGACAAAAGGAAAAAAAAGAGTTCCTGAGACTCAGTTTGCAGTGGGGGAAATGCTTTGCAATCAGAGAGGTGAAAAAACTTTTCTGGAAAACATTGATTTTATTTGGCTTTTTCCAAAAGTATGTATAAGCATAAGAATGACTCAGACACTAACAAAAATACAGTCACAGAGAAGAACCTGATTGAAGCATAATTGATTACGTTGGACAATTACAAATGCCCTTATTAAATAATTGCATTTAAACCACATGATAGTTTTATAACTGATTTATAAAAACAAAATTGTGAAAGTTTAAGTGACATAATTATTCTCAGTACCACCACAATTTTCAAATGAAGCCATTTAGCCTTAGAAGCAATTTCACTTCTCCTTGTAATGTTATTTTGGTGTCAGGCTGTAAGCTTTTGTTCCACTTCAGAGTTCTAGGAATAATGATTAACCCTTCCCTCTCCTTGGCCAAATCAGTGATGCATTTTTCTAGTGTATCAATCTTTTGCCTTTAGCTGCAGATTCACTAGGTCATTGAAAAATGGTTTTCAGACCTCTGACTATGTATATGGTTTCGATTTAATGAGAACATAGTAGCTTCTATATGGATGTGGGAAATGTAAATCTTTCTTAGACTAGGAATATGTGTGAATTCAGAATAAAAATGGCAAAAAACAAACTGTCTTATGTTTGAGGGTTTCAACAAATAATATCAAGACTGTACTGTTTTCTCTCAAAATTACATCCCCTACTGGAAGCAATCCAGGAAATGGCCTGGTATCTCTGGCATATCTCCTAGAATGTTAATCAAAGGCCTATATTTTCAGGTACATGAATAAAGGACCTTGGGACATTCAGCAGATAAAAGCCAATACCATTAACATTCCTTTATTGAGTCTATGTGAATGAAATAGTTTTATACAACTACTGTCTCAGTATCACACACACAACTCCCAAGGCATGTTCTACGTTGGTAATAAGAGCTAAACCTGCTGTATTTCATTTCAGTCTTGCTGATAGCATTTATCAGCAAAATCTGGCTAAAAATGGAATATGCAACTTAAGCCTGATCATAACTGGGCTGCAGAGAAGGAAAGTGGGGGATTATCTGGGGACTGGGAGCACAAATATAAGATTGTATAGTCATTGTGTACTATAGGCCTTTTGGCAAACTGTAGTGTAAGCCCCAGCTGACAGGCCTTTTCACAACTGACAGAGGAAAATATGAAACTTAAATTCTTCATGACAGATAAATCTGCTGAATGAAAGGAAGACCAACAGGATAACTGTGGGACAAAAAACATACTGCTTTTGGGTAACTCCCTTAAATCTACCTCTTTTGTGAATATACAAAATAGGCATTCAATGAATATCTTCTAAACTCCTACCTACTAGCTTTGCTAAGCAAACTGTTAAGTTGGATGATAAAAAAAAAAGCATCTTTTCTTCAGCAGGTGAATACAAAGTCTTATAAGACAGGGGTGGCAGATTAAATTTAATATGTGGGCATGAAAGACATTTCCTGGATGACTATCAACTGGAGTGGATTTCTTGAACCAAAGTTGACATGTTACTATTGTAGAAGGCTTATTAATTGAGATATTAAATGTACCTAATCCACCATGATGGGGATCTTTGTCAAATTAAAAAAAATATATGACTATAAGTAATTGCTCTTTTCTGTCAGTGGGTCCCAAGCCCATGAAATGTAACCAGAGACCATCTCTTAGGATTAATATCATTGGCCTTTCCACTAGTGATATATACCTTATACCCTTGTCAAGAGCCCTGGGGCCTCCAGGGGTCTAGGGTTCTTTTCCTTTCCCATGTTGGTTTAGCAACAGCATTTCTTCCTTATTCATTCTGATCAGCTATACTAGTTCTGTCCAATTCCAGTGGCAGTCTAAAGGAAACTACTTCAAACAATGCAAAGCCAGATTAAACTGAAAATTAAAGTTTCTTGGATTTTTTTTTTTAATCCTTGCAGCTATTTGGTTATTTATTGTATGACCTCACTGCTCTCTGGCATCTCCTGGAGGAAGCTTTCTGAGCAGCACTGCTTCTAGAGAAAAGGAGGAATTAATAGAGCCTGCCTCTTTTATTAATGAATGGCTGGACTGCCTTGGCAAATTCCAGGTCAAGTTGATAGACAGTACCTTGCTGAAATAGCCTGAAGCAAGTTTCAGAGCTCAAGAGCAGGTCTGCCTTGTACTGTCACTTTGCCTGGTTGCCATGCAATTCATGGCTAATCCTCACAAAAAAATCAAGGTGAGAACTAGACAGCAATGGGGAGAGAGAAAGAGACTGAATGGGTGAAAGGAAAGAGGAAATTGAAAACAGTGCTGGGGTCATTTTTCTCTGAGATTTCATGCCCTGACCAGCGTGGGTTCTTTCACCAGTCAGAAAGTCCTGGAATGTCTAGCAGCAGGACTAGGGCACAGTGTCAGGCCATGGGACTCACCCACCAAGTCACAGGGAGGAGGAAGAAAGACGGTGCAAGGCAGAGTTAGAAAGACTATAAAAAGGACAAGGAGGTAGAGGAGGAAGAGAAGAAGGAGGAGGAGGAGGAGGGGAGCCAGCCTGGAGTCTGAGAGAAGAATCCAGGCGCCAGAGTGTAACAGCTGCCTCAGGTATGCTAGCCAGTCTTAGCTCGTTCCCAGCTCTTCTTGGCAAGCCCGAGGCTCAGGCGTGCACAGGATATAGGCGCAGTACGCGTGCGCACACACTCTGAGCTGAGACTGCTGTAAAGAAGCTTCTGGCCTGTCTGCAGCAGTGTCTTTCAGATACTCGCAGAGAGAGCTGGGCTTGTAGTGCACCACTTTTCATAATTGTGGTAAAATTGCCTAAGCCCTTGGTAAATAACAAAATCTACTCAAATACAAAGGGATTTAACTTACTCTAAAGATTATTATGTTTTGTCTGCTGGATTAGAATTGCTTCCAAAGTCATCAGAGAAACTCAACATTAGCACTTACTTTTCTATAAAGAAACCACACACACACACACACACACACACACACACACACACACACCACACAGGTGCAGCATTATACAGTGATTATCCAAAATGCTACTGCTTGGAATAATAAGAATGCTGTGTGTTTACACACCATCTTTCTTCTCCTAAGAATTCAAATAGCTACACCACCCATACCCCATTATTCCTATCAACAGTCTTCAGTGACCTATGAGGGTGGCAAGGATAATTATCTATATTACATGGCAAGAGTAACTGAGGCACAGAGAGGCATTCAGGATCACACAGTAAGGAAACAGCAATTCTGAACTTACTATATAAACCATTAACTGTCAAGAGTTTTGCTGTTAAAAATATATATTTCTCTTTTGTATCTTGATTTTCTTAAAATAATTTACAAAGAGCCTTTCCTTTTTGGGACTCATCTCTGACCCCTTCTTTATGTGTAGTCTCTACCTTAGCACTTAATAGTGTGTTGTAATACTTTATTTATTTGCCTACCTCTTGAAGGCTAGGACTTGCTCATCTCTGTATCTCTAGTTCTTTTAACACGGTTGATGTTTGTTAAAGGGTTGCTGGTGAAATGAATGAAAGAAAAAAGAATGAATGAACTAATGGACAATCTTCTAAGAAGAATTTCTGACAAGGTAACAATAAATGCAAATCTGGGCCTAAACTAAATATGTCTGATCTGATTTTATCTTTGCTGTGACAAATATGTCCACCTCGGGAGCCTTCTTTTAAAAATCCAGTGAATACATTTAGAGCTAATTCTGTTCTTGCCTGGGCTGTTGAATTTATTGTTTAGAACAATAAACTGAGACTCATGGAAATACTAGGCTCCAGATGGTCTATTGTAATTATTTTCGCCATAGTCCCCACCTTTTTTCAATATCTAAGGGAAAGCTTTTTAGGTGTGGAGGTTTTGGGGAGTATTAATATATAGTTATTATGCTGTCCCAAAACCCTTTCCTCTGTGTATTGAGTCTTAAAGCCAGATTGTTTTGGGGGGGAGGGGATACAGACCCCAAAATAACAATAGGAACAATGATTGCTCTTCAAGGAGACTACAAATTTAACTCTCTTTTATACATTTTTTCAGTGATCAATACAAAAAAGGCAAGGTAATATATGTTAATCTTTACCAGATGTACTTTATGTATCCCTTTACGTTGGAAGCCTAGCAGGAGTAGAATGTCACAACAGACATTTACTGAAATACCTGGGGAAATGTAACAAAAAGTGTTAGAGGAAAATGGTCTTTCAGCTAAATTACCTAATATATTTGCTAATGGTATCTGATTTAAAAGCCATAAAAATACCAAGTTAAAAGCACATTAGAAGATGTGTTATATTTATAAGTGTTTGTCACCTTGGCAACAAAAGCTATATTCCAAATCTAACACTAGCTATGATGGGCCAAGACCTTTTAAAATTGGTAAATACTTCTTTATGGCAATGATCTGCTTTCAGCTACTGAATGTTAGAACTAGAAAAGGCAAGTTCTCCACTGCATAGCAAGTTTTTTGCTAGCTTTCTACTATGGATAAGCTTTTTCTATTAGTAAGTAAGGTTTATTCTTGACAAGAAAAACAATGCATTTTCAAATAAAGCATCAGTCTTAATTGCACTCAGAAATGCAGATACAATAGCTTGAAGATTTCTAAAGGTAAGAGTTTATCTATCAACTTCATATTTCAGTTTATCAACCACAGGACTGACCTTGGCTCATGTATGAAATATCACCAGTGTATACTATAAAAATTGACCTTACCCTACCAAAACCCATCCTCCTAAATGACTAGGTGGAATATGTCTAGTTTAATAGGGGAAATTTCCACATACCTTTACCTTCCAAATGAGTTGCATGAGGCCTGGGATTATCTGTCATTGTATCTCACTAAAACTTTGCTTCCAAATTACATCTAATAAAATTAGATGGTTTAGTGATGGGAACTCAGGCTTTAAAAGGTAGATTACAGGTAGACCTGAAAGAGGTTTAGACTGAACTCTTACTATTCTTTTCTCATTTTTTAAGTTGCAATCTGCTTTCCAAATCCTATAAAAAAATGTTTGGGTTATGTGCCAAAGATTATAATTCCAAGAGTCTAACTAGATTCCCATGTGGTTGAACTAATTTTCAGAAGTAAACCATGGAAAAGGTCTGGGTAAACACACATTCTCTGTGGGTTGTGGCTGTTCACTGGGAGCCTAGACAAGTTGTCTCTACAGACAGCTTGGGAAAACCTAAGCCCAACTCATGATCTGTAATCATGTTCAGCAGGTTCTCAGATAGAGGGCCAGATCAAAAGGCTAAAGACCATCACTCCCATGTAACTTTTCTAACACAAGGAGACCATATACTTCTTCTACCCAGAAGAAATAAATAAAAATTCCCTACCACATCAGCCCAAACTAAATATTGCCAGGAAGTATGTCATTGCTTCCTTTTTATTTTCTAAGAAATAAGATCTTCTTAGTGAACATATGAAAAAGTTTTAGTCTATGTGATGAAGATATTAATAGTGCACAAAGGGAATGTTCTAGAAGAAGACAGATGAGCCTTCAGTCTAGAATAAATCAAATGATTTTTTTCAAAATCATTTGAGTTCAAATATAAATTATGTGATCAAAGCTGACAAAATACATTAAACGTAGTTAACCAGATTTACTTTCTACTGAAGGCAAAGAGTCACATGGATTGATATGTATTCTAGTACTTAAACACATTCTTCGTTTGACTGATAAATGTAACTTTTGAGACTGTGTCCTGATTACATCACCTTACCACTAAGCCCTTTGTTTAACTCCTAATGAATCAATTATCAAGCTACCATCTATTGGTAAATTTAGAAGAAATTTTTTATTTTTTATTCCATATACATTTTAGATAGCCTAGATGGAAATTAGAGAATCTTGTTTTAAAATTATCATATATTATATTATTTAAAGTATTGACTACACAATCTCATTTCACTCTCCAGAAAATATAAGCAAAAGGCTATGGCCTGAATTTTACCAAGTATAAAGGCACAAGATAATTCATAATAACTATCTTAGCTGAGTGAAAATACAACGTGCAGCATCACTCAACTTTCTTCCCAAGGGAATAATGGGCCTACCAGGGAAGGGACTTATTTTCCCCTCAATGTTATATCCTCTGCATAGTAGCCAAGCAATAAATATTCGTACAATTATAAATGTCACACAAATGAACTTCAGTAAGTCTATTTCATGTATTCCCCATGATATCCACAAATTGAGGAATGACCATCTTACAAAAATAGGTAGCTAAGAAAAAATGTCAGCAGAAGTAGAATAAAATAACATGCTTTATTTTCGTTTTCTTGATACTTATGTGTAGATATGTTTGCCTTAAAGACCTGAAAGTGAGTAGAAATTAGGTAAAGAGAATGGGCCCACCAACATAACTGAAAGTGGGAAGTGAGAATTAGCAGGGAAGGAACATTAAGGAGACTTGCCTTGCTGGAGGAGCGAAAACTGTAGGTTTAGAAGAGTAGGAAATGTGGTTAAGTAGGTAGAGTGGGGTCAGTTGTAGGCCAAGAAAGGAAAGTAACATGTGTTGAAT
Organism: Spilogale gracilis; assembly: GCA_004023965.1. NCBI lineage: Eukaryota > Metazoa > Chordata > Mammalia > Carnivora > Mephitidae > Spilogale > Spilogale gracilis. Next base: position 62,319 of record PITA01009025.1, read on the forward strand.
GCCAGGCTTGCACAGAGGTTCCCTCAAGTAGTTCTTCAGGACAAGACGTGATGAGGGTATGATTATCCTTACAGACCAGAGAAAGTCTCAGAAAGTTTAGAAACCTGACTCAGTGGCTCTCAGAAAGTATGTGGTAGGGGCGCCTGGGTGGCTCAGTTGGTTAAGTGACTGCCTTCGGCTCAGGTCATGGTCCCGGAGACTGAGGTGAGTCCCACATCGGGCTTCCTGCTCCGCAGGAAGCCTGCTTCTCCCTCTCTCACTCCCCCTGCTTGTATTTCCTCTCTGGCTGTGTTTCTCTCTGTCAAATAAATAAAATCTTAAAAAAAAAAAAAAGAAAGTATGTGGTAAAGATGAGTCATTCATCCTGTGACGCTATATTATATTGAAAACTGGGCAGAGAGATGCAGAGATTAACACACAGAGAAAGTAACAGCTTCTAAACTAAGTTCAGAAAAGTTGAATCTGAATAAACGATTTAAAAATCAAATGGCTTAATATGACCCCTAACTGCCCTGGGATTTTTCCATGAGTAAAATGAGCAACATTATCACATAATCATGTTCTTAACCTCAACAGGGAGACTTGATTTATTTTCAGTTACAAATTTCATAGTAGTACTGACTGAGAGTTTGCTGCTTAGGGTGCTACTGTTCATCATTCCAAAAAACCCCAGGTCCGATTTGGAAAGCATAAAATATTCTAAAGGCAGAAATAGTTATGGAAATGCAGACATTGTCTTGTATTGGCAACATGACAAATGCACTGCTACACTCCTCCCTTTGTGGTTTACACACTGCTTCCATATACAACACTGGCATTCCATTCAAAAGTTGATTGTTGTGTTTTGGTTTATGTTTCATACAACAAATGCCCTGAGCCACTTCTAAGAGAGGATAATAATGACAAATTTGAAATTTTCTCCCCAGGAAAAGAGGCTGTGGTGAAAACACCAGACAACATTTAAGCAACTACCATTAAAGTCATTTTAATTTTCTGTTGACAAACATGATTTTCCAAATGATTTACAGTGAAGTTTCTGGGCTGACAGCCATATAGCCTGTCTAGGACTATGTTTTCTGGCTATACAAAAGTGCTAATGAAATCTTCATTCTTCTGTGAGAGACTGTCTTGAAAGCCACAGTGCTATTTAGGTTCCTGGTTCCCTGGCTTCTGCAGTCACCTTCCTTCAGAGTCCCTTGGCCCCATCTCTTAGATAAGGCTCTCCTAATTCCAAACTCCAAGGTCAGACTCAAGAAAGACAGCAGAGCTTTGGGGAGTATTCGTTCCACACTTGGCAGCAAGTGTATCTATCAGCAAAAGCAGCCTCCTTAGATGCCCCCGCCCCACCCCCTTTGGCAGTCTGGAGTTTCATCTGGTTCAAGGGATTCAGACTCCACTAACTTCAGTGTATCTTTTCCTGTCTTGAATGCTTTCTGCTTTATTAGCTTGCTAGATATCCAGTTTCTTTTAAGAGTAAAGCTCTGTTGTGTTCTTGTTAAGTTTTCCTCTCTGACATGCTATTATACTCAGAGTTTGGAACTTGCATGGTGCTTAAGGCCTGCCCTTCTGTTGATCTGGATTTTCACTTTTGTTTTTGATATCATTTTGTACAATACTGTCATATTACAGACAGGAAAATAAAAATGTAATTAAGTTGGGAAATTTGTCCAAGTTCTCAAGACTACTTATTTGAAATCAGGTCTACTAATTTTGAGACCTATGTGCTTTTATATGTTCAGGCTAAGGTTATTAGGTACCCTCTTTTAAGACACTGTCCTATTTGTTATTTTATCTAACATGTAAAAAATCATCAAGAAGGAAATCTGTTCCCCAATTTTTAAAAAAAAAGTTAAAATAAAAAGCAAAATATCTAAGGATATTAATCTATGTGAGGTTTTGTTTATGAAGTTTTAAGAGATGCAGTGGTTTTTTTTAAACACGAGCTTGTTGTATCAGTCAATCTGTTTCTAAACTGTTATTATGGATAGACTTCCATTTTATTAAAATGGTCTCTTTTCTTCTAGAAGAACTTTTGTAGTAGTATAAAAAATGAAAAGTAATTTTCCACGTCAAGGACATGGTTTTTGTTATTCTTGTACATGAAATCTAGCTAAGAGATTGCCCATTTTCATTTCTCTACTTCCATGTCTTGCCTTATGATTCCACTCTCCATTTCACCTACAACAGTCTTTTCATTCCAAGAAAGGGACTTGTCACCGGTTTGTCCCCTCAGCCATGAAAATATCAATATAGCCTTTTGCCAAATCCACTACATTTTAAGACACTTTTCATTATACTGAAATATGGTAGATACCTAGTGATTAAAAAAATCAGTAGCTATCTTAGTGATATGAAGGCCTCATAGTTATGGGAACATACTTATGTAGAACCATATGTTCTACAAGGGTTTTCATTAAATAGAATTTATGTTAAAGAAAGCCATAAATCTGTATTAGGGATCATATGATAGAAAATAAAAACAACAAAACATTACAATGAGATGTGATGTGAAAGTCTATGTTGAATTTTATCTTTCCCATATATCTTACCTTTTTCTGGAATGGTAGTGTCTTCCTCATATGGCACTCATCTGGCCGCCCCCCTACACACCTGGTCTATACAATGCCTTCTCTCAGTCTTTAACTCTGTGTTCCTGTTACATCCCAGTTGTTTGGACATGATCCTGCTGCTGAGTGTGGAGTACCAGGAAGGACCACTATCTGAAGCATCTGACTTTTATTTGATTGGACTTCTGTGTCTTTCAGGAACTAACTGCAGTCAAAGGCAAGGCAAATCTTTTCTTTCATGTTTTGTTTTTTTTTTTTAAGATTTTATTTATTTGACAGAGAGAAACACCCCTGGAGAGGGAACACAAGCAGGGGGAGTGAGAGAGGGAGAAGCAGGCTACCAGACGAGCAGGAAGCCTGATGTGGGACTCGATCCCAGGTCTCCGGATCCTGACCTGAGCTGAAGGCAGTCGCTTAACCAACTGAGCCACCCAGGCGCCCTCTTTCATGGTTTTTAATGTTGATATCTTGTCTTCTCTACCCGTCTTCTCTGATCCTACTCAGAAGTCTCAATGCCATTCTATTTTCTTCTCAAAGTTTAAAAAATTTGGAGTTTTGCCATTCATGGGTAAATCACCAAACCATTCTGAAGTGTGTGTATGTGTACATGCATGTACGCAGAGAGTGAAAAAGAGTAAAGTATGACTTTTTTCTTCCTATAGCTAGTTTTCTCAGCATACTGAAGTGACTAGTCTACTCTTTCCACAGATCCTCTTTGCCAGACTCCATATTGTGAGTCTCTTCCTAGACATTTCATTTGGTTCTGTCAGTTTTCCAAAGTAACAATACCAATACCACTTTACCTTATAAATCATTGCTCTGGAATAAACTTGTATCTGGTAAAGCAAGTCCCTTCACCCAGTTCTTCAGGAGTATCTTGGCTATTCTTAGTTCTTTATTCTTCCAAATGTGTTTTAGAATCAACTTTTCAATTAAAAAACTGTCTGCTATAACTATATTAATATTAGACAAAAAGTATTATATCAAAATCACCTTAATTATTTTGCAAAATTTGAATTCTTATAACTCAGCATTTATATCTTGCAAATTTTATAGTTACTGTACTCTTGATGATATAAATATATATCTATTGATGATGAAATAGAGAAATTCAAGTACAAAATTAATTTGACCATTCTTTTTTTTTTTTTTTTAAGATTTTATTTATTTATTTGACAGAGAGAAACACAGCTAGAGAGGGAACACAGCAGAGGGACTGAGAGAGGGAGAAGCAGGCTTCCCGCCGAGCAGGGAACCCGATGTGGGGCTCGATCCCGTGTCTCCAGGATCATGACCTGAGCTGAAGGCAGTCACTTAACCAACTGAGCCACCCAGGTGCCCCTAATTTGACCATTCTTAAAGTGCTCTTTGTCTTTAACTGGCTTTCTCATATAGGAAGTATATATTTTGGCTTCTCATCCTTATATAACACTTATGAACAGTACATTTCAGAGAACAACTTGATTTATACCTACATGCCTTATCTGATGTTTGCATCTGAGTAAGGCTCTTGAGCTGTCATGATGACAACATGATTCAAAATTAATGACAAATGGAAATACACAGACCCCAGAAAAGTTTCTCCCACACTGCTCATAAAACACTTCATGCCAACATACTGGAAGGTCGCTGACAAAGTGGGGATTGTGACCCATAACAGAATGTGTTTCCCAAATCACCATCTATTAGCAAGAAACCTCCAAAATAAATTCTAATAATGATTCCAACATTTTGAAGGATCAAAACCTTTACCAATATGAGTTCCTCATTTGCCTGGCTATCAGCTGGGGAAGATCTAAAGGAAATTGCTTGTTTCCAGATCTTCTTCATACTCATTTGCCCTTCTGCTTTCACTTTCTTTGATGATGGAATTACTGCTCCCAGTTCTTTACTCTCTCTCCAGCATCTCCTATTTCCCCATCCCACTAATGCCCAGGCTATGTGACTTCCTTTAACCGATGAGATATTTACAGATGTCATGGCATTTAGGTTTGGAGCTGTTGTTGCAGTGGAACTTGCTCTCTCTTGGGACTCTCTTTGCCATGAGAAGAATATGCCTCAACTAGTCAGCTGTTCTGAGAAAGATGGGGAGCATAGCCTCCAGACTGATCTACAGACCTGCATCTTAAAGTTGAGAAGCCCAGTAGATCTCAACTAGCCTAGGGCAAGTGACTTGGCATATACATGAGCAAACCCAGTAGAAACCAGGAGAGCTGACCCACAGATGCATGGCAAATATATATTTACTGTTGCATACCACTGACATTTTGTTTTGTTCTATCTAGTGTTATTATAGCAGCAGCTAATGGAATTCATTATCCTTCTAATTCCCTCCCTTCTTTCTCTCCCTTTCTTTTTCTGTTTTTCTCCATTTTTCTCATCCTTGAGAAGTCTCCCTTCTTGACTGGTGCTAGTCCGGTAGATACATCAACTGTCTGCTAGGTAATAACACAAATCCCACATAGTCTATTTTGAAGTTTATCACAACAAAGGAAAGAAGTCCATATAAAAGGATTTGAGTAGGCAATTCTTGCTAGCAATGCCTCTTCTCTAACAGGTATTTTTGAAATGTTTTTATTATTTACTTATGTATGTCACTATCATTTGTGAGTAACTTTCACTATAATATCATGTGTGACAAACTGAATCATATAGTAAAAATGGTATTGAGGGTAACTGACTTATAAGCCATTCATTATCCCATATTACAATATTTTCTAAGAGATAATCAAGTGAGAGAGAAATCTCAAAAGACCTAACCCCCTACATGCAATATATAATATCTTTTCTTCTCCTTGATCTCTAATTTGTTCTTTTATTTTCTTTTTTTCTCCCCAGCCTATTATGGAGCAGTTTGCCAGGCACAGAGTTACCATTCCTCCTTTACTATGTAAATGTCAGTTGAAAATATGCCAAGTTCCAGATACAATATAATCATAATACTACCTCTGTGCCTCTGGATTAATTAATCATAATGAATGAAATTTTTTTTGATTTTTTATGCCAAGCCTGGAAGCATAATTCAATTTCATCTTTGACTTCTATAGCCTGAAGCAACCACTTAACTCAGCTGTCATAAAGCTTTTGGAGGGAGATCAAAAAACATTAAATAAATTAAAAAAAGATCTAACTTGCAAAAAGGCATAAGAGGAAGTAGAAAAATATTCTGTAACTATCTCAGAAGAATGGCATACATGTATGCATAAAAGGGCACAATAAAATTGTTTGTTTCCAAATATGAAAATAAAACATGATGACACTACCTTAAAAAAACTTTGGTTTTTTTTCCTTCCAAACCATCTGGAAATAGTATTAAATATAAGGAAAACACACACTGGAACACTGAATGGGAACACTGATTAAGAACACTAAAAGCCTCAATGAAAACTAAGTGAAATGTATCAGAACTTGTTTTCACCTTGAGAACCAGTAAATCATTATGAAGCCTCTAAGTTACTCCTTTTGAAATCATACAACTGTAACATGGACTTTTTGTTCTGTTTGTTTCTAATGTAAGTCCCACCCCTTTGAAGGCCCTTGATATATGAAGTCAAATTGCCTGTGGCTTAATTTATAATATAGAAAATTGTTTCATTCACTGTGAGAACAATGATGACCATAAAGAAAAATATAAGAATCCTTTGTAATCCCAGCACTTAAGAGATATCCCCAGCTAATGTTTTGATGTAATTTAATTCTTTGTTCCTTGGGTTATGTGCGTGTGTCTGGTGTGCATGTAACAAAATCGGTGGGTCATTAAATGCATACAGAATATTTCTTTACCAAGGTAGCAGGAACATCATTCCTTGTGATAAGGTTCAACTTCCTCCTTTTAATGGCCACCTATTTCAATGATGTTTCATACGGCCCCAAACTGAGATATGCTCAGAAAGAAACAGATGATATTGATGAACATTTAGCAGAGAAGAAAGTACTGAGATGAATGTAGTTTATGCTTCCACTTTGAAGATATATCTTGGATCTTCAATATTCTTTGAATGACAACTACAAAATCTCAAACTTCAAGCTCATTCACTATGATTACAAGTCCCTGGACGCTAGAAATTAGTAAGCTTCATATTTCTTGGAAAATAGTTCCACTCTGAAGAGGCTTTTTCTGTATCCTCTGAGGATGGCATTTCTGCATTCTTTGCCACCTCACTGCTGATACAAGTTAGACACAGCTTTCAGTATTACTCAAAGCATCCACCTGATCCCAGGCATCCACTCCATTGTAACATGACAGAAGCCTAGAGATTTAAATGAACATCTTCATGCTTCTTAGCAGTAAAGAACTGGGGAGAGGCAGTAATAAAGCAGCTGACAATACACAGAAAACATACTGAACAGTAAACACCTTTTATTCATCCATAGAATGATTGGGCGGGATTAGTAGGGAGGAGATGAGAGGGAATGCATGCAAGTTTAAATCTTGCACAACAAAAGAGATGATGCAAAGAAGCACGAGCAAGATGGGATGGGAATAATTATTTGATCAGAATGATGAAAACAGAACACAAAAGCCACAGGAATCTATTAGAGCTGAAGGGGGAAAGTGTGAAAGAACCAAATGAGTTACATTACACGAATAAGGCTCAATCCAGAGATTAGAGGTCTTTGGTGGTGAGTGGGGACCCCCTAGTGAAGCAAATCCACTTGATCTTTGATTACCACTTCTAGCCACAGTGGAATAACGGTGGATTTAATTTTAGGTTGAACCTACAACTTCAGGAAAAGTATTTGTTTTGAATTTTCACCCCATACAGATGTTTAATAATCATTTTATAAAATGGTATCAACCCTGCCTAAACTTTCTCCACTGATGCAAGCATACGAAATACTGTATATAGAAGACATTTTCTCATGCATTTAAAAAAAATGAAAAACTAAATATCAGACTGGTATAGATACATATGTGTCCAATTTTTCAAGGAAAAAAAAATCCTACTGGTTTGTAAATGGGGAAACAACCACTGTGGTATTTCCCACCCATCTACTCCAAAGTATCTGTGAACCAATTCATTGTTCATTTGATGTAGCAATTTTCACAATACAGAATCCTGTGGAAATCTGGAACTGATTCCCAGTGATATCCATGACTCTATGAAACTCTAAAACAAGTTCCAAAGAATACCGTTAAGGATTAGAAAAGTCTTCCTCTTTAGGATGAGATTATTTACTTGTACTGTGGCTTCAATCTGTTTCCAGGAGAAAATAGTAGCCAGCAGTGCTGGTAACTGACTAGCTAACTGCCCCCGTGCAGGGTCTTTTTGCTACAGCACTTTTACAGGCATTTCTGAGACATCATACCCATAAATGAATGGAAAATCTAGGACAACACTTTTCCCCATGGTGAATGCTTGGTAGCAACTCTAGCCCTGTGATCCCACAAGACTTGGTAACAAAGTCCACCGACAAACCGACCCTGGTCTCATACGTAGTTTCGGGGGCTACTTCTCCAGGAATACATGGGCTCTCTTTTCAAAGCTTCTAGAGAATTCGACTTTTTATTCTATTGCCACTTGAAATGGAATTTCAGTTTAAGGACAGGTAATATAAGTTTTCCAGCCATAGTGGTTGGCGTGGGCCAACTTAGTTACAATGTACTCATTGTGATTACTCAGGGATGCTATGTCTTACATGTGCTGCCTCCCTTCAGCATCCCTTTCTCTGTCCATCCTGGGAAAAGCAATGCCTGTTAGATGCTAGATAAGCCACTCTTTACTGTTTCTGTCAGATATCATTCATTGGGGAGCAGTAATGTAGCTTGCGGAGATATGGTGAATTGCCTGTTTCATAGCACTAATCTGAAAGAATCCTTGATTCAATTCAATAGTCTGACTGCCAGACAGCTCTTGAAACCATAAGAAAAAAAGAAAGAATGGGATTCTTATCTAGGAAGTGCCCTACTGTAAAACTATGAGCATAAGGTGCTGACTGACTGACCAACTGATTAGTAGGTGGATTATGTTAAAACCTGAAGAGCAGAAACAGATTGTTGGGAGGAAAAAGAAAATGGCTATAAAAAGCCTACCTGCATGCTTTCTAGTTTAATAGGTTTTTTCCATTTTTATTAAAAAATAGATGGTTTCACCCCAAGCAAAAGTAAAAAGTGGTTGAATTTATCTCTGTCACGTCTTCCCTTTCTACCCACTCTCTGACTCAGAGAAGTCACTTGTCCACATCATGTTCCTTGTGGTTCTCCCACTTCATTTTATACTTTATTAACTGGGCCCCCTCCCACTTAAATATCATTTCAGGGAAAAATCTGACACTTTCTTTTTTTAAATAATTAATTTTATTTTTTCACTGCTCAAAGATTCATTGTTTATGCACTACATCCAGCGCTCCATGCAATATGTGCCCTCCTTAATACCCACCACCAGGCTCACCATTCCCTGACCCCCCTCATCCCTTCTAAAACCCTCAGTTTGTTTCTCAGAGTCCAAAGTCTCTCATGCTTCACCTCTCTGATTTACCCCAGTCCACATTTCCTTTCCTTCTCTTAATGTCCTCCATGTTACTCCTTCTGCTCTACAAGTAAGTGAAACCATATGATACTTAACTTTCTCTGCTTGGCTTATTTCACTCAGCATAATCTCTCCAGTCCTATCAATGTTGATATAAAAGTTGGGTATTCATCCTTTCTGATAAGAGATGTAATATTCCTTGGTTATATATGGACCATATCTTCTTTATCCATTCATCCATTGAAGGGTATCTTGGCTCTTCCCACATTTTGGCAAATGTGGCCATTGGTGCTATGAACACTGGGGTACATATGGCCCTTCTTCTCACTATATCTGTATCTCTGGGGCAAATACCCAGTAGTGCAATTTAGGGTCATAAGGAATCTCCACACTGTTTTAAGGAATCTCCACACTGTTTTCCAAAGGGGCTGCATCAACTGGCATTCTCACCAACGGTGTAAGAGGGTTCCCCCTTCTCCACACCCTCTCCAACACTTATTTCCTGTCCTGTTAATTTTGGCCATTCTGACTGGTATAAGGTGGTATCCCAATGTGGTTTTGATTTGAATTTCCCTGATGGCTAATGATGACGAACATTTTTTCATGGGTCTGCTGGCCATTTGCATGTCGTCTATGGAAAAGTGTCTGCCCTTTGTATGTATGTATGTATGTATGTATGTATGTATGTATGTATTTTGAGTGTTCCAAGATTCATTGTTTATGCCCCACACCCAGTGCTCCATGTAATACGTGCCCTCAATACCCACCATCAGGCTCACTCATCCCCCAACCCCCTCCCCTCCAAGAACCTCAGTTTGTTTCTGAGTCCAAAGTCTCTTGTTTCATCTCCCTCCCCAATTTACCCTACTTCCATTTCCTTTCCTTTTCCTACTGTCCTCTATATTACTCCTTATGTACCACAAGTAAGTGAAACCATGTGATACTTGACTTTCTCTACTTGGTTTATTTCCCTCAGCATAATCTCTTCCAGTCGGGTCCATGTTGCTACAAAAGTTGGGTATTCATCCTTTCTGATGGAGGCGTAATAGTCCATTGCATATATGTACCACATCTTCTTTATCCATTCATCTGTTGAAGGGCACCTTGGCTCTTTCCACATATGCCCCTTCTTTTTACTACATCCGTATCTTTGGGGTAAATACCGAGTAGTGCAATTGCAGGGTTGGGGGTGGGAAGAGGGAGAGGAAGAGAGATAATCTTAAGTAGGCTACACATCCAGCATGGAGCCTGACTCCAGGCTTGATCTTACAACCCTGAGATCATGATCTGAGCTGAAACCAAGAGTTGCAGGGTGCCTGGGTGGCTCAGTTAGTTAAGTGTCTGCCTTTGGCTTGGGTTGTGATCCCAGGGTCCTGGAATCAAGCCCCTCATTGGGCTCCCTCTGCTGCTTCTCCCTCTCCCTCTGCTGTTTCCCCTACTTATGTTCTCTCTCTCTCAAATAAATAAATAAATACTTAAAAAAAAGAAGAGTTGGACACATAAGTGCCCCAAACCCCCTCAATCTTAATCTAGTTCCCTAAGAAAATTACCCTCATACCTGAAAATTTCAAAACAAATCTCTTTCCACCAAAATACCACCAATTGGACTTTTTAGGGCTCTCCCTACTTTAATGCATTTAAAAGCAAACTTTTGAGGTTACTCTTCCTAATTTTGAGTAAGGAACTCCAGGGATGTTCATCTTAGTATCTTTCCCACCACCAAGTACTATATCCACAATAGAAACTCAATAAATGTGTAATAGACAAATGAAAACACTTTCCATTTGGCTAAACAACCTCTTCAAGCACAAACGATATCTTAAAACATTTTAACAATCATTACCATTCTTCTTATTTTTTACAGCCTTAGTTCATTTATTTCACTGAAAAGCTAGTTAGCATTGGGGAGTTCAGGCCTCAATATGTTACAGCACAGGAATGATCTATCTCTGCCAGATATAGAAGGGACTCAGATTCAGGGGTTTGCAGTTACAAATGAATACAAGTCTTTTGGTGTTGAAATGCATTTATACTTGGCACATCACTGCTTCTTGTTTTTAGAATAAAAGTTTCTTTTAAAAGCTCAAAAAGCTTCTTTGACATCAACCAGCTTATAAAAAACACCATTTTGATTATTTAAATTTAAATGAATCAAAAACACATGGGTATAAATTTCTCTTAAAATACATATGGGTTTTAAAATGAGAGGAAAAGGTGCTTGGCAAAAAGCAGCTTGGGTTTTATTGAACCAAAAACTTTTCAGAAACAGTTTAAACTGTTTGATGAGCCCAAACCATAGTTATTTAAATTATAATTTTTAAAATATGAAAGGCAAAAATAAATTTAATAAAAATACTCAAAATCTGACCTTCTATAAAATAGTGTTAATAAAAAATTTGACTTTAAGAGAGTTCATACAATTTACTTAATGGATTCTACAGACTTATAGAATCTTTTGAACTTGTGACCCAAGAAAAGTACATATGGCCTAATACCTTCAGACCTGTTCTTTTTCGTGAGCTATAGATTATCTTTAGCCTCGTAAAGCATGCCAACATACTTTATTATTGGAAAGATTCCCAGACAAATATGACACTTTATAAAGCTATTTGGAAAGACCTATTAGCTGTTATATTTTTTTGTTATCTACTTTTTAAAAAAAATTTTTAATTAATCCAAAATGCTTGGCCTGTACTATCTAGTTCTCTTTATCCTTCACCACTGTTCCCTTCCCTTCTCATCCTATTTCTCCCACTCAACCAAAGGGTCTCTAAGAATGTTTTTCCTAGGAAAATATCCACGGTGTTAATTTCACAGATTCATCATAAGTCAGGAAGAATAAAATGTCTTTGTTTTCTATGGTCAGTGTCATTATCAGTCATTCATTTTTCCAAACATAATTAAATGTATACACTATTTGCTTTATTGGATTAGTCCTACTGGTGGTACAAAGATAGGTACAAACATTCAATATTTCACAGGGGGTACTAAGTAAAATTTGAATCGACCACTGGCTCTCAAAAAGGGCAAAAAGTTAATCTGGAGTAGACTCAGATTTCTGGTCTTTTTTACCTACAAAACAGCATCCTCTCCCTATCTTCCTCCTACTTGAGGTTTTGTTGAAGAGAGAAGCCTTTTTAAAATTTGAGACATGTATCCACAGGGATGGCCAACATAAGCCCCATTTTGCAGAGAGCACCACTATACATGATGTGTGTGGGAGTGGGTACATTATGTTTACGTGTGTTGGGAGGCAATGTGTAAAGTGTGTGTTGGCTTAAGTCATGTTGCAATAATAAGAAATCTTAAAAACTCTATTGCTGAGCCCCAAAATAAGTTAATTTCTTGCTTCTACTGTGCATCTGTCACTGGCCACCTGTGACTTTGCTCTTTATTTTTGTCATTCTAGGATCCCAACTGAAGAAAGAGTTCCCTATCTGGGATATCTTGTAGTCTGTGGCAGAGGGAAAATAAAGAGGGCAAAGCCACATAATGGCTTGTATTTATTTATTTATTTTTAAAATATATTATTTATTTACTTGAGAGAGAGAGCATAAACAAGGGCAGAGGTAGAAGGAGAACAAGAATCAGACACCCTGCTGAGCAGGGAGCCTGATGTGGGGCTGGATCCCAGCACCCTCCTGGGACCATGACCTGAGCCAAAGGCAGACACTGAACTGACTGAGCCACCCAGGCACCCCTCACATAATGGCTTTTAAAGCTTTTGCTCTGATATAGCAATACCATTTTCACTGATATTTCATGTTAGCCAAAGTAAGTCACCTTACCAGGTTTGACATCAATCTCCATAGGAAGAGGGTATTTTGAAGAATGATCTACCTATCACACTATATGTAGACCCAGTTGTGGTATCATAGTTAAAATACAACCAAAGGTATATCTTAGGTCTATTTTTCCAAGGGTTTGCAAATTCATTATTTCAAAACTATATCAAAACTCCTTTTAGAGTTAAGTCAATAAGTTATTATGGAGCTGTTTACTGGGTACTTTTTTACAGGAAAGGATTTCTTCTTGGACAGCTGCTTTCCCAACTTGTACCTTAATTGTTCCATAGCACAATGTAAGAGATTTTTCTATTTGTCATCTCCAGTATCCTATCTTAACACTAATTTTTCCCTTAAAAAGATTAAATGTAATTAATTTAAAGTCAGTAAAATCCTAGATTTAAAAAACCTCTATTTTTCCAAGGTTGCTAATTTAAGTTTTCTCCTCAAGAATCATTATGGCAGGGGCGCCTGTGTAGCTCAGTTGGTTAAGTGACTGCCTTCAGCTCAGGTCATGATCTGGGAGACCCAGGATCGAGTCCCACATTGAGCCCCACATCGGGCTCCCTGCTCATCGGGAAGCCTGCTTCTCCCTCTCTCACTCCCCCTGCTTGTGTTCCCTCTCTTGCTGTGTTTCTCTCTGTCAAATAAATAAATAAAATCTTAAAAAAAAAAAAGAATCATTATGCCAAACTGAACTTATTTTATGTTTACCCTCCTCTTTAGATACCTCTATGAGGTTGCTTTTCTAAAGCAATGAAAAGTACTCTTTTTCCCCCATTTCAACAACTCAGTAAGATTTAACTGATATTATTCATTTGCCTTAAAAAAAGAAAACTCATCTTTTTGGCTTAAACCAAGCATGGAAAATTTTAGGCCCAAAGGAATATTTTGGAAGACAGTTGTATAAACAAAAGAAGAAAAGAACTTGGATTAGAAAGGATTTTCACATTTAACTACAACAAACCAGCTAATTTAGGTCCATAGAATAAACACAGAAAACTAAGCTTGTTATTAGTGATATTAGTGATAATAATAAAAATAGTTAACTATATATAACACTATTAATAATAATAAAGTAGCTTTTATTGCATACTTACTGGGTATATTATCTCATTTAATCCTCATATAAGTCATATGAGGTACCCTTATTACCTTATTTAACAAAAAAGAAAATCAAAGATTTGAGACCTCAAAAAACGCAACCAAATTTGCACAGTGAAAGAAACCACCAACAAAAAGAAAAGGCAACCTACTGAATAGGAGAAGATGTTTACAAATGATATATTCTATAAGAAGTTAATATCTAAAATATATAAAGAATTTATATAGCTCAGCACACACAAACACACAAAAATTATTCAAATAGTCCAACTGAAAAATGGACAGAGGACCTGAACAGGCATTTTTCCAAAGAAGACAGACAGATGGCAGACACATGAAAAGATTCTCTAATCATTAGGGAAAAGTAAATCAAAACTACAATGAGATATCACCTTTATGTGTCATAATGACTAAAATAAAAAAGATAAGAAATAAGAAGTGTTGGCAAGCACATGGAGAAAAAGGAATCCTCATGCACTATTGCTGAGAATGTAAACTAGCATAGGCCCTGTGGAAAACAATATGTAGGTTCCTCAAAAAAAATTAAAAATAGAAATACCATATGATCCAATAATTCCCACTACCAGACATTTACCCAAAGAAAATGAAAACACTGATTCAAAAGATACATGCACCCCTATGCCTGCTACAGCATTATTTACAATAGCCAAGATATGGAAGCAACCTGTGTCCACTGAGAGATGAATGGATAAAGAAAATGTAAGATCTATATCTATATATGTGTGTGTGTGTGGGTGTATGTGTAAATATAAAGGAATATTATGCAGCCATAAGAGAGGATGAGGTCTTGCCTTTTGTGACAACATGGATGGACCTAGATGGCATTGTGCTAAATGAAATAAGTTAGACTGAGAAGGACAAACACCATATATTTTCACTTATAAGTAGAATCTAAAAAATGAAACAAAGGAACAAACAAAAAAAGCAGAAACAGACCTATAAATACTGAAAACAAACTAATAGTTGCCAAAGGCAAAGGTGTGAGGGATGGCCAAAGGGGGGTGGGAGATACAGGCTTCCAGTTTGGAATGAATAAATCATGAGATGAAAGGTACAACACAAGAAATACTATCAGTAGTATTGTAATATGGTGACAGATGGTAGCTACATTTGTGGTGAGCACAGCATACTACACAGGTTTATCACTATGTTGTACACCTGAAACTAATGTAACATTGTGTGTAAAATATACTTCAATAAAATAAAATAAAACAAAATAAACTTTCTAAGTGACTACCAGTTGACTTATAATGCAATAATGGAAAACCAACTCTAAAAAGCAAATAAAGAAATATACTGACTTGTATTTTTAAGAGAGAAACACAACCAAAGTGAGGACACGGCTGAGTAGATTTAACTAACCCTAGAATCTAAAACTAACCACTAACCCAGTGGTTTTTAAGAGCGGGCCACAGCACAGCAGCAGCAGCAGTAGCAGTAGTAACACCTGGGAACTTCCTAGAAATCCACATTCCTAGCCTCAATAACTGACCCAGCAATCAGGAATTCTAGGGGTTGCTTCAACAATCTGTGACCTAACAATACAAACCTTCTGTGTAATTCTGAAAGTCTGCTACACACTATATTCTATGCCTCCTCCAATAATACTTTTTACCAAAAACTCTGTCTTTTTTTTAAAGATTTTATTTTTTTGACAGAGAGAAACACAGCCAGAGAGGGAACACAAGCAGGGGGAGTGAGAGAGGGAGAAGCAGGCTTCCCGCCGAGCAGGGAGCCTGATGCGGGGCTCGATCCCGGGTCTCCAGGATCATGACCTGAGCCGAAGGCAGAGGCTTAACCACTGAGCCACCCAGGCACCCCAAAAACTCTGTCTTTTAAGCAGGAAAAAATATCCAGTGGAAAAAAGACAGTCTGTTCAATAAATGGTGCTGGGAAAATTGGACAGCTACATATAGAAGAATGAAACTAGACCATTCTCTTATACCACACACAAAGGCAAACTCAAAATGGATGAAAGACCTCAACGTGAGGCAGGAAACCATCAAAATCCTGGAAGAGAACATAGGCAGTAATCTCTTTGACATCAGCCACAGCAACTTCTTTCAAGACACGTCTCCAAAGGCAAAGGAGACAAAAGCGAAAATAAACTTCTGGGACTTCATCAAAATAAAAATCTTCTGTATAGCAAAGGAAACAGTCAACAAAACAAAGAGGCAACCCACAGAATGGGAGAAGATATTTGCAAATGACACTACAGACAAAGGGCTGATATCTAAGATCTATAAAGAACTACTCAAACTCAACATCCAAAAAGAAGATGAACACATCAAAAAATGGGCAAGAGACATGAAGAGGCACTTCTCCATAGAAGATACACAAATGGCTAACTGACACATGAAAAAATGTTCAGCGTCACTAGCTATCAGGGAAATTCAAATCAAAACCACACTGAGATACAACCTTACACCAGTCAGAATGGCCAAAATTAACAAGACAGGAAACAACAAGTGTTGGAGAGGCTGCGGAGAAAGGGGAACCCTCTTACAATGTTGGTGGGAATGTAAGCTGGTGCAGCCGCTTTGGAAAACAGTGTGGAGATTCCTTAAAAACTTAAAAATAGAGCTACCCTATGACCCTGCAATTGCACTACTGGGCATTTACCCCAAAGATACAGATGTAGTGAAAAGAAGGGCCATATGTACCCCAATGTTCATCGCAGCAATGGCCACATCGTCAAACTGTGGAAAGAGCCAAGGTGCCCATCAACAGATGAATGGATAAAGAAGATGTGGTCCATATATACAATGGAATACTATGCCTCCATCAGAAAGGATGAATATCCAACTTTTGTAGCAACATGGACTGGACTGGAAGAGATTAGGCTGAGTGAAATAAGCCAAGTAGAGAGAGTCAAGTATCACATGGTTTCACTTACTTGCGGTGCATGAGCAGTAAACTGGAGGACAGTGGGAGAAGGAAAGTAAATGGGAACTAGGGTAATCTAGGGAGAGAAACAAAACAACAGAGACTTTGGACACAGAAACAAACTGAGGGACTTGGAGAGAGTGGGGTGGAGGGATGGAGAGCCTGGTGGTGGGTACTGGGGGTACCTATTGCGTGGAGCACTGGGTGTGGGGAATGGGGAATGAATCTTGGAACACTGGAAAAAAAATTTAAGTAACAATAAAAAAATAACCTCTGTCTTTTATCTTTTCACTTTATTATTGAGATAGACATAAAGAGTATAAAGTATTCTGTCTCCTGATTTTGACATGTCTAAGAATTTTTGTATGTTTGCCAATTTCTGTAAATGTTATATTGTTTAGAGTTGGATTTTGCCAGCTTTCTTTATTTTTTTAAAATTATTTTATGTTAGTCACTATACAGTACATTAGTTTTTGATGTAGTGTTCCATGATTCATGGTTTGCATATGACACCCAGTGCTCCATGCAGTACATGCTCTCCTTAATACCTATCACTGGGCTCACTCATCCCTTCAGTCCCCTCCCCTCTAAAACTTTCTGTGGCCCAGAGTCCATAGTCTCTCATGGTTCATCTCCCGTCTGATTTCCCCCAATTTATTTTTCCCTTCCTTCTTCTAATGTCCTCCATGCTATTCCTTATGTTTCACAAGTAAGTGAAACCGTATAACTGACTTTCTCTGCTTGACTTATTTCACTCAGCAGGATCTCCTTTAGTCCTATCTATGTTGATGCAAAAGCTGGGTATTCGTCCTTTCTGATGGCTGAGTAATATTCGATTTGTATTTATGGACCACATCTTCTTTATCCAGTCATTTGTCAAAGGGCATCTTGGCTCTTTCCACAGTTTGGCAATTGTGGACATTGCTGCTATGAACACTGGGTACAGATGGCCCTTTTCACTACATGTGTATGTTTGGGATAAATACCCAGTAGTGCAATTGGTGGGTCATAGGGTAGCTCTACTTCTAATTTTTTGAGGAATCTCTACACTGTTTTCTTTTCTTTTTTTTTTTATTGTTACTTAATTTTTCTTTCCAGTGTTCCAAGATTCATTCCCCATCCCCCACACCCAGTGCTCCACGCAATACGTGCCCCCAGTACCCACCACCAGGCTCTCCCATCCCTCCACCCCCCTCCCTCCAAGTCCCTCAGTTTGTTTCTGTGTCCAAAGTCTCTGTTGTTTCGTTTCCCTCCCTAGATTACCCTAGTTCCCATTTACTTTCCTTCTCCCACTGTCCTCCAGGTTACCCCTCATGCACCGCAAGTAAGTGAAACCATGCGATACTTGACT
>PITA01009026.1:0-65955 GCA_004023965.1 Spilogale gracilis
AAAAAAAAAAAATACTCTACCTCTTTCTCTTCTCCTTCTGAGAACCTATGGATTTTTGTTTTAATTTTGAAAGATTTATTCATTTATTAGAGAGAGAAAGAGTCTAAAGGAGACTCCACACTGAGCACAGAGCCTGATAGAATGCCCAGCCCTACAATTCTGAGGTTATGACCTGAGCTGAAACCAAGAGTTGTATGCTCAACAGCCTGAGTGACCCAGGCATCCCTTTTGAGACCCCTTTAATGTAAATATGTGTTCACTTTATGTTGTTTAAGAAATCCCTTAACCTGTCTTATTTCTTTTTCTTTTTGCAGTTCAGCCTGAGCACTTCCCTTCATTTTCCAAATGGTTGAACTGTTCTTCAACCTCCACTTATATACTGTTGATTACCTCTAGTGTATTTTTCATTTCAGTTATTGTATTCAATTCTGATTTTTTGTTTGTTTGTTTGTTTGTTTTGTGAAGTACTTATTGAGTTCTTCCAGTTTTCTCCAGTAAGCATCTTTACAATCATTACTTAAAACATTTTATGAGGCAGATTGCTTATATTCATTTTGTTTATTTCTTCCACTGGGCTTTTGTCTTGTTCTTTCATTTGAAGAATATTTCTCTCTCCTCATTTTGCTTCACTTTCTGGGTTTGTTTCTATCAATTAGGCAGAACAGCTGTTTCTCCTAAATTTGACAGAGTGGTCTTGTGTATGTGAGCCAGAGGGTCCTAGCAAAATCTGTGCCAAATGCCCTGGAAAGCCATCTAGAGCTGAAATTATGTGGGCCTAAAGTGTTTCAGGATGCTTTGTTCTGTGTCATCTTCAGCAATG
Organism: Spilogale gracilis; assembly: GCA_004023965.1. NCBI lineage: Eukaryota > Metazoa > Chordata > Mammalia > Carnivora > Mephitidae > Spilogale > Spilogale gracilis. The sequence goes on from PITA01009026.1 coordinate 821, forward strand.
GCTGAGTCTATAATGAGCACCGACCACGGGGTGTCCTGTCAGTCACCAGGTGGTGACTTTGGTGGTGTGAGCTGGGGACTTTTGGCTCACAGAGGTCATAGGCTGGCTAGGGCATGCAGAATCTGCTCCTGTCCAAGCCATCAAGGTGGAGGGAGAATGTAAGCTATAGTGTTTACCAGCCCCTCTAATTTGGAGTGAGTTCTAACAGCTCTCCTCCCATTGGCAAGATTCTATGGATACATTATGTTCTAATTGTTCTTTTAAACCATGACTTTTATTTGGCATCCCACGGCATCCGGAGTTGGTATGAGCTGGGGGCCTGGGCTCACTGAGGAGGCAATCTGGCTATTGTGCCCAAATCATGCCCCTCTTTGAGCTATCAAGGTGAAGAGAGAATGTAAACTGTGGTGATCACCAACCCCTTAGATCTGGAGAGAGTTCCTGTAGCTCCTGCCGCATTTGTCAGGCCTTTTATGTCAATGCCTTTATATTCTAGTTGCTTGTTATTTTTTTATTTTCCTTTTCCTTTTCTTTATTTTTTACTTTTATTTTTTTAACTTTATTTTTTTCAGTGTTCCAAAATTCATTGTTTCTGCACCACTCCAAGTGCAATACATGCCCTCCTTAATACCCACCACCAGTCTCACCCATCCCCCCACCCACCTCCCTTCCAAAACTCTCACTTTGTTTCTCATCCTGGCCCCAGGGCAGACACACCCTCTCACCACCTGCCTGTCTGTACTAATTTCCTGCCGCCTCAGCCTGCAGTCATCAGTGTCGGGCACTGGTGATTCCCTTTGCCACCAAATTTCTTTCTTGCTGTCTTGTAATCTATCTTGTTGTGCAGCTGTTCAGTCAGCCCTCAGTTCTTCAGGAGAAACTGTTCTAACCCTAAGTGTAGATTCTGTGTCCATGTAAGAGGTGAGCTCAGGATTTTCCTACATTGCTGCCTTAGACTGGAACTCTATCACCTTTAATCTCAATTGAAAGAAACTGAGGTAAATGACTTGGTAGAAAATTTCCACTTTTTCATTTTCATTGGAAAACCTTTTAATTTCCATTTATATACTAATGGAAATTTTTGCTCATTATCAACCAAATATTCCCAAGCATTTATCCTATTTGTAAACAACTACTAAATCTCAATACAACCAGATTTTAAACTCTCTGAGGACAAGAATTATAATCTCTTTTATTTTCTTTGCTGTCCACGTATCCTATCCATTAATTGTTAGTTTCTATGGTGGGAATCCAGGATTTTGTTGTGTATATAAATTTAAATGGGCTAATGCTTTTCCTTCTTTGGGGAAGTTTATTTTTTTGTGAAAAGATTTGTGTTTTCAGTACAGTGTTTAACTCAAAAAAAAAAAGAAATGCCATATAACATAGATAAGAATAGGTATATACAGATGTTATTGAGGACATTAAGATTTCTTTTTTTGACAAATATCATTTTGTAATTTTGCACATAAACAAACATATGGTAACTGAGACTTTGATTAAATCTTGAGTGCCCAAACTATTTTGTCTTAATCTGAAATCAATCACCTGAACTTAGCTTTTATAACTTTAAAATTTCTAGGGGTAATATGCGCAATAAAGAAAATAAAAAAAAAATGCATGGTTTGTGTGTGAATCAAATCAACCCAGCTGATCTCTGACTATCCCAGACGCTGATGAAATGAAGCACACTAATATTCTAATATGATTTCTACTAAGCCCTGACACAAATTATGTGGGTTTTTTTTTTCAGAATTCAAAGGCATTACATAAAAATATCTAAGCTAAATTTTCCTCAGAAGTGTTAAGGAGGCAGTTGCTCAAAATTGGCTTTAAAAGTAAAGAAAAGAATTAGGAACCTTTGTTGTTTAGAATGCTCTGAATTATTGTATTACTTGTAACTTTTTGTTAGGAGACATTGTATAAGCATCTGTTTAAAGAACATTGCAAAGAACCTCAGTCACCTATTTCTAGCCTCCTTTTAGAAGCTTAACTAAAGGAGGGAATATTGGAAAACCCTATGTCCTGGGCTGAGTAGAATCATCATTGGTTGATGGTATAGCTGGGGGCTTTCTACATACATCTCATTTAATAACATGTAAATAAAATCTCTTATGTGACATATACTCAAAAGACATTCAAAATTGCTAAGATCTTAGATAAGAGTAGCATTAAAAGTCTTTCATCTAGAGAATTCACTATCTCAGGCAAATTCATACTCATATATAATTATAAAATATGATGTTAAGTACTACAATTTTTTTTTTAAAGATTTTATTTATTTGACAGAGAGAAACACAGCCAGAGAGGGAACACAAGCAGGGGGAGTGATAGAGGGAGAAGCAGGCTCCCCGCCGAGCAGGGAGCCCGATGTGGAACTCGATCCCCGGTCTCCGGGATCATGACCTGAGCCGAAGGCAGTCGCTTAACCAACTGAGCCACCCAGGCGCCCCAAGTACTACATTTTTTTAGATGATATAATATTAATTATACTAACTTATTTCCTTACTGTAAACTTAAAACCATATTCATATGTTTTATGTTTTACCCATTAACATAAATTATATTATCACTAGAAGATATATCTGAGGCCAACATCATACATCAGACCTTTTTTATATACTTACAATACTTGAACCAGTAAAAAAATTGGCAACAGAGATAGGCAAATTGACTAACCAAACAGAATATAGAGGCTAGAAATAGGCTTGTGTACAAAAGGGAACAAAGGGAAATAGAAACTCCTTATATGATGGAATGGCATTACAAGTAATTAGAAAAAGAAATTTTTCATGAAGTAATGTGGGAACAATTGGTTATTCATATTAAACAAACAAAAAGAAATTGGATCTTCCTTTCTACTGACCATATATAGATATCATTTCTATATGAGTTTATTTAAATATAAAAGAAAAAATATAAGATATTTATGATAAATTACATGGTGAAAGCAAATGAACATATGCATTTATATCAAGCTCAGAAACATGTTTTTCTTTTGTAAAGATTTTGTTTGTTAATTAATTAATTTATTTATTTATTTATTTATTTCAGAGAGAGAGAGAGAGAGCGAGAGAGCCTCTGCACTAGTCAAGGGGCAGAGCAGGGGAAAGAGGGATGAGCAGACTCTGTGCTGAGCACAGAACCCCACATGGGACTCCATTTCATGAGCTGGAGATCATGGCCGAGCTGAAACCAAGAGTCTAACACTTAACTGACTGAGCCACCAGGTGCCCTAGAAGTATATTTTCATTAAAAAACATATTACAGAAGGTTTCACGCCTTACAACATTATTTTGATAAAATTCTGTCCCAAGCAAAACTAAACAATCTGTATACAATATTGTCTCTCAGAGAAATAAAAGATAAAATTAAAACCACATTATAAAAGAATTATAAGCACAACATTCAAGGAATTATTCTTTTAAGGAAATAATTTTCTTTGCAAGTTGAGAACAGTATATGACAGGAGATTTGCATATATAGAGATTCCCTATTATTGATAATTTTTAGTTTTTAACTAGATGGTTATTTTAAAATCTGCGTGTATCACTGCATTCATACCATGCATTTATTACTTATATTTTTTTGGTTTGTGACTATATTACAAATAAATGCTTTTTAAAAAAACTAACCTAAAAATGACACTGATACCTAGAAATATAAACTGTCCAATCTCATATAAATGTAAAACCACTAAATAAAATACTAGCAAGTTTAAGAAAGTTCTTGAGATAATCATATTTGGTTTTTATTTTATTTTATTTTATTTTATTTTATTTTATTTTATTTTATTTTGTTTTGTTTTGTTTTGTTTTGTTTTTATCTCTGACATGAGAATGGATAAATGGGTTGGAACTTATTTATATTGTATATGTAATCTCAACTGATGTCCAGACGAATTAAACAAAATCCCATATCTATTTCTAAAAAAATAAAATAATCTTTAAAATCTACAACAAAGAATCACCTTACTATTACAACGCAAACATTTGCTTTATACTAATAACCATTATTAAACTTCATGATCAGTCTTGGAAGATGTGTCTTATAAAGTTAAGAACAGTAACGACTAATCTCTGCCATCTTTGTTTTAGGATGCAATGTTTTATTCAAAATATTTTAGATATACTGTTTGAAATGAGGAGAAATAATATTAGTGACATATGTATGAATATATTGAATGAATATTATAATATACATACATGTGCATGTATATATATATACAATTTTACATATGTATAAAATTATGTATATATAATATGTATTATGTAATATATATATATTATACTTGGAAAATCTGAGACGCTGGGGCAACTGGATGGCTTAGTTGGTTAAGCATCCCAGTCTTGATTTCGACCTAAGTAGTGATCTCAGGGTCCTGGAATCGAGTCCTTAATTGGGTTCATTTCTCAGAGGAGAGTCTACTTGAGGATTCTCTCTCTCCCTCGCTGTTTCCCCACACACACACATTCATGCACTCTCTCTATAAAATAAAAAGACCTTAAAGAAAAAAAAATCTAAGAAACCAATCAAAATACATATGCAGGCTTAAATTTAATGAAATTTTTTGTATTCATGAGAAAGCTTTAGTTTTAGTTTCAGGTAACACAAAAACTCAATTTTAAAACAGTAACATCAGAAAATCTAGAGTAAGCCATGTTTAAAGATTGATTTTAATTCAGAGTCACTATAATATTATGCCACACCCAGTTTCTTTCCCTCATTAGACTCCGTCATCCATATTTGCTTCCTCCAGAAACTAGACCTCTTTATAGTGGGAAAACGAGTACAGCATGTCCAGGTGATCTTTGTATTCCTTATTATCCATAAGGGGAACCAGAAAGTACTAAAAGTCACCACTTTTTTCAGGTACATTCATGAACCAATGACTGTTTTAAGGAGAATGACTTTACTCTGTCATTAAGGGGCCATTCTAGGAGTTGTAGTCAGATGATTTGTCAAAACACATGAAGTGTGTGTGTGTGTGTACATGCTCATGGATGTACACCGTCTAGTGGATGGATGATCAATATATAAAGGGGAAATAAAAGGTGATGCTTAGTGAGAAACGTAAAAATGTCCAGTTTAAGTGTCAAATAAAAGAGCACAATGAAACAAATGCATAAGGAGCCATGTTTTAATTATATCCCAGAAATAGTTCATCAGAAAATAAAATTTTAGGGATGCCTGGGTGGCTTAGTCTGTTAAATGTCTGTCTTCCACTCAGGTCATGATCCCAGAGCCTCAGGGTGGAGCCCGACATCAGGCTCCATGCTTAATGGGGAATCTGCTTCTCCCTCTGCCCCTCCCTCTACTCTCACACTTTCACTCTCTCTTTCTCTCTGTCAAATAAATAAAATCTTTAAAAAATATTTTAAAAAGAAAATATATATATATTTAAAGATTTTATTTATTTGACAGAGAGAAAGAGATCACAAGTAGGTGGAGAGGCAGGCAGAGAAAGAGGAGGAAACAGGCCCTCTGCTGAGCAGAGTGCCTGATGTGGGCCTCAATCCCAGGACCCTGAGATCATGACCTGAGCCAAAGGCAAAGGCTTTAACCCACTGAGCCACCCAGGTGCCCAAGAAAACATAATTTTAAAACACTTAGGAAACAGTGACAGAAAACACAATTTCACAGAAATAATATTGAGAAGATAGCAAAAAATGTGCCAGAAAAGTATTGATTCAAGTTTAGGATTAGAAAACACTTCAATAAAATTGAAGAACATACCATATTTTTGGTGTTCTCAAATAAAAAAAAAATCTTACAAAAAAATTCATTTCTTCTAAGAAAAATAAATGCTTTCAATATTAAATAAATCAAAATATCCAAACATTTTTTTAATTTTTTTACATTTTTTAATTTTTAATTGAGCAATCAACATATGGTATTGTGTTAGTTTCAGGTGTACCACATAGTGATATGATATTTATATACATTATGAAAAGGTCACCACAGCAAGTCTAGTTATCATACCAAATGGTTAAATAGTATCAACTATACTCCCAGACTGTACATTACATCCCCATGTTTCATTTATTTTTTAACTAGAAGATTATACCTCTTAATTCCCTTCACATATTTTATCCACTCTAGTAGCCATCATTCTTTTTTCTCTGCATCTATGAATCTGTCTCTGTTTTGTTTTCCTTGTTCATTTTTTTTTATTAGATTCTACATACAATTGAAGTCATACAGTATGTGTCTTTCTGTCTGACTTATCTCAGTACCATACCCTCTAGGTCCATACATGTTGTAGCAAATGACAAGATTTCATTTGTTTATATGACTGAGTACAATTTCAGTGTGTGTCGGGGGGAGGAAAGGATATAGCACAACTTCCTTAACTATGTATCTGTCAGTGGACATAGGTTGCTTCCCTATCTTAGCTATCATAACTAATGCTACAATAAATATAGGGATGTATATATGTTTTTTATTTTTTAATTAGTGTTTCTGTTTTCATTGGTTAAATACCTGTCAAGTTGCTGAATCTTATAGTTCTGTGTTTTAATGTTTTTAATTTTTGAGGAACCTCCATATTGTTACCCATAGTAGCTATACCAATTTACATTTTCACCAACAGAGCTCAAGAGTTCCATTTTTCCCCCATCCTTGCAAACTTGTCATTGTCTTTTTCAAATGTTTTGACATGTGTGACTTGATAACTCATGTGGTTTTAATGTGCATTTCTCTGTTGGTTAGTGATGTTCGGCATCTCTTTATGTGGCTGTTGGCCATCATTACATCTTTTTGGAAAAATGCCTATTTATGTCTTCTGCCCATTTATAATGGGATTCTTTATATCACATTTTATGAGTTTTTTAAATATATTTTGGATTTTAACCCCTTATGGAATGTATCATTTCCAAATACCTTCTCTCATTCAGTAGGTTGCCTCTTGATTTTGTTGATAGTGTCCCTTTTTATGCAAAAGCTTTTCAGTTTGATGTGGCCCCCTTTGTTTCTTTTTGTTGCTCTTACCTAAGAAGTCATATCTAGAAAAATGTTGCAATGACCAGTGTCCAAGAAACTACAGCCCATAGTTTATTCTAGGAGTTTTATGGCTTTAGGTCTCAGATTTAGGTCTTGAATTCATTTTGAGTTTATTTTTGTGTATGGTGTAAAAAATGCCATTCAGTTTCATTCTTTTGCATGTAGCTATCTAGTGTTCCCAGCACCATTTAATGAAGAGACTATTTTTCCTCATTGTATATCCTTGCCTCTTTTGTTGTAGATGTTATTTCTGGGCTCTCTATCCTGTTTCATTGACCCGTGTGTCCATTTTTGTGCCAGTTGTTTTGGTGAGTATCATTTTGGAGTATATTAAGTCTAGGAGCATGATACCTCCAGTTTTGTGTTTTTTTTTTTCCTAAGATAGCTTTGGCTATTTTAGGTCTTTTGTGATTCTGCACAAATTTAGTATTATTCTTTCTAGTTCAGTGAAAAATGCCATTGGTGTTTTGATAGGGATTGAATTATATCTGTAGATTGCTTTTGATGATGTGGACATGTCAACAATATTAATTTCTCTAGTCTAGAGCACATGGACTTATTTGTGTTGTTTTTAATCTTTTTTCATCAATGTCTTAAAGGTTTTAGAGTATTGATCTTTCACATCATTTACATTTATTTCTATGTATCTTATTCTTTTTAATATAATTGTAAGTTGGATTGTCTTAATTTTTCTTTCTAATAGTTTGTTATTGGTGTATAGAAATAAGAGATTTCTGCATATTGATTTTGTATCCTGGAATTTTGCTGATTTCACTTTTTCTAATAATTTTGGGCAGGAGACTTTAGAATGATTTAAATACAGTAAGATGTCAGGTTACCTGGGTGGCTTAGTTTTTAAGCATCTGCCTTAAGCTCAGGTCATGATCCTGGAGTCCTGGGATTGAACCTCACATTGGGTTCCCTGCTCAGTGGGAAGCCTGCTTCTCCCTCTATCACTCCCTTTGCAGTGGTTCCTCTCTAGCTGTGTTTCTCTCTGCCAAATAAATAAATAAATAAAATATTTTTAATAAATAAATAAATACAGTAACATGTCATCTGCAAACAATGACATTTTACTTTTTCCTATCTAATTCAGATGCTTTTTATTTATTTTTATTGCTCAATTCCTACATCTAGGATGCCCAACACTATGTTGTCTTATTCCTGATCTTAAAGGAGAAGCTTTCAACTTTTCACCATCGATTATAATGTTAGCTGGGGGTTATTATATATGGTCTTTATTATGTTGAGGTTTGTTTCCTTTGTACTTACTATGTTCGGAGTTTTTATTATGAACAGATGTTTAATTTTGTCAAACGTTTTTTCTGCATCTTATTAAGATGATCATATAGATTTTATCTTTATTTCTTTAATATGTTATATCATGTTGATAAATAAACCATCCTTGCCTCGGGCTTTGTTTGTTCTTTTCTTAGTTTCTTTAAGTATAAATTTAAATTGCTTATCTATGATTTTTTCTGTTTCTTTAGGCAAAACTATATGCCTTAAATTTCCTTCTTAGAACTGCTTTGGCTGTGTCCCATAGATTTATAGTATTATATTTTCGTTTTCATTTTCATTTGTCTCAAGGTATTTTTTTCATTTCTTTTTCATGTATTTGTTGCTTCACTCATTGTTTAGTGCTATGTTATTTAGTCTTCCTGTGTCTGTGTTTTTTTCCATTTTCTTGTAGTTGATTTCTGTTTTTATATCTTTGTGGTCAGAAAAGATGCTTGAGATGATTCCAGTCTTTTTAAATTTATTAAGACTTGGTTTGTGGCCTAACATGATCTATTCTGAAGAATGTTCCATGTGCACTTGAGAAACATGTGTATTCTTCTGATTTTGTATGGAATGTTCTATATGAAATGCTTAAGTTCATCTGGTCTAACATGCTGTTCAAAGCCAATGTTTCTTGTTGATTTTCATTCTGAATGATCTATCCATTGGTGACAGTGGAGTTTTAAAGTCTCCTATGATTTTTGCACTGCTACTATGTTTGAATTTTTGCATATCTATATGCAAACTATAAATTTCTCTTTTACATTCTGTTAATATTTGCTTCATATATTTAGGTGTTCCTGTTTGGCTGCATAAATACTTATAAATATCATATCTCCTTTTTGGATTGATCCCTGTGCCATTATATAATGCCCTTCTTTGTCTCTTATCACAGTCTGTTTTATTTTGATATGAATATTATTTTCCCAGCTTTCTTTTTGTTTCCATTTGCATAGAATATCTTTAAAAATATTTCAAAAATGTTTTTAATTATGTTACCTAAATGATAACTTTTAAAGATTTATTTATTTATTTGAGAGAGAGAGCACAAGCTAGCATGAGTGGAGGAAGGGCAGAGAAAGAGGGAGAGAAATCCTGAAGCAGTCTCCCTGCTGAGCTTGGAGCTCAACACAGAGCTCATTTCCAGGATGATGACTTGAGCCAAAACCAAGTCAGATGTACCCCCCAGGAACCCTTAAATGAAAAACAACTTAATAAAATATAATTCCAAATTACAAAAGGACATAATGCTTATAATAAAATATATACCATAATCTTAACACAATCATATTATTACCAAATACATACGAAGCTTTCAACTTTATCAGGAAGTTACCCACAATTTCATAAGTCTTGTTGTCCCTTGAACAGCAGGAGTTTGAATTGTGCATGTCTACTTACAGATTTTTTTCAGTGAATACATTACAGTTAATGCATTTCCTCTTACAGTTTGCTTAATAACATGCTCTTTTCTCTAGCTTACTTTATTATAAATATATGGTATATGATACAAATAACATACACAATATTTATTAACTAGCTTGTTGTTATTGGTAAGATTCCAGTCTGCAGTAGGGTATTAGTAGTTACATTTTGGTGAGTCCAAAGTCATATGCAGATTTTCAACTACACAAGTGGTGGGCACTCCTAAGAAAGGGCACTACATTATTCAAGGCTCAAATATTTTATTATAGTTTTAGAGAGTTTGGGGATTTTAATCTGTTTATAAAGTTGTGATTAAAAGAGAAAAATGCTGCATATTATATTCCAGTCATGTTATACCAGTAGTTTTCAGCCCAGTTGTTTATTAGGCCATGGGAACAATACTAAGTAGGGTGAAAAAAAAAGTATACACACAGGATTTTTTCAACTATATGAAACTACATGCATATGGATGGATATAAGCCATCATTTTTTGGTCTACTTTATGGATGGTGGTAATTGTATTTTATAAAGTTGTTACATAATGTAAATATTTAAAAGCAATTATTTAGGTAGATGAGGAAGAAAAAGTATGATATATAATTAAATAACAAAAATAATGGAAAGTATATTTATTTTTGGAAAAATGCATGTCTGTGGATAGATAAGAGATGGTAGATAGGTAGAGGATAAATAGAGTGATGTAATAATTTATGGCTAGACATTGTTGCTTCAAGAAATCATTCAACTCTACTACTGTTAAATATTGTGCTTTAAGGTCTTTGAAATGATACAAAGAAACCAGATAAAAATATCAATTGCCTACAAAAAAATACAATAAGCATAGTAAGAGCATAACATTTTAATTAATATATTACTCAAAAAAGTCAAACACGATGCTTAATATTTGTTAAGCAAGTTACACCTGTTACTTTTTAAATAGTTCATTTGAAAGAAGCTATAAAAACAAATAGCACATGGCTGAAAATCTTTAGTATATTTTCTGTGGTAAACACTGGAAATATATTAATGAGCAAAAAACAAAGAATGTATATGTATTTATATGAAGCACAATAGAATACAGATTCAAAGGCTAAAAAGCAGATACCGAATAATGTTACTGAAAATTTTAGGCTTTGGCAAGTTTATCCACATTTAAGAAATGAAATTTTTCAGTGCTATTATTTTCTCTTAAACTGAAACTGGCTAAGCATTGATAATTTCAGGCCAAGTACCATGTTTCTGGCATTAGTAGGCTTCCATTTGGAAAACAATGTCACAGGGTTCATGTAGACAGATGGATAAATGAACAAAAGCAAAATAACATCCTAAGTTTTCTCCTTCTTGTTTGGTCTTCTGCCAGATGGGACTGTATTTCTGTAGAAAACTGAAACAAAATATATTCTGGCACAAATTTAACTCTTCCTATGTCAGTTTTCTCTCTGAATTTATCTTTGCTGGCACATCTCCACTTCATAGAATGGCTATATTAGAGACTTCTTTGAAGTGACTATTTAACCCATTTCTCCCCTTGGAACTGTATAATGTACTCCTTGGAATATAGTTAGTCCATATTTAGCTACTACATTGTTTGTTGAGTCACCTCAAATTCTTATGTTGAAGTCCCAAAACCTCAGAATGTGACAGTATTTAGATATCGTAGTTAAGGGGTAATTAAATTAAAATGAAGTCATTAGGGTGATTGCTAATCCAATCTGAATGGTGTCCTTATAAGAGAGGAGATTAGGACACAGACATGTACAGACCGTGTGAAGACACAAGGAAGAGACAACCATCTACAAGCCAAGAAGAGAGGCCTCAGAAGAAACTAACTTTATAAACACATTAATCTGGGACTCTAGCCCCCAGAATTCTGAGAAATATATTTCTGTTGCATCAGCCACCCAGTCTGTGGTACTTTATTAGGGATGTCTTAGAAAACTAATGTATCTATCATGAAGAAAGTTCGGTATTTCGGGCCTTCCTGGCAGCTGTTTTCCATATAATTGGTCCAGTTATCTGTGTGTGTGCTTAAATGATGAAGTTTAAGTAACCGGACCTTCAATATGCCACTATATTTAATTAGTTGTATAAATATGTTGAGGACTCTCTCAGGGTAAGACATACTACCCATTTGTTAGTGTCATGACCATGTATTCAGTGAATTAAAAGCACCATGTCTGGCTTTCTGTGTTGTCAAAAAAAAAACCTGTCTGTTTCCCACATCAGACACAGAACAAACCTGTCCTCTTTTGTAAAGCAACAACCATACGCACTTCATAGGATTATTGTGAGTACACAACAAGATATTTGTGAAGCACCAAGAAAATGACTGATCATATATTCAACAATCAATATACTGAACTGAACTGAAAAAGCACCTTCCTACTTACCAAACATACATAACCAAAACATGAAAGATTTCAAGAGGGGAATGTTGTGATCAAAATCTCTTATACAGGAAATTCATTGTACAACAGTGTAGGGGATAGACTGGACACAGTTGACACAAGTGTATGAATGTATGATAGAGATTGCACTCATAATAAAAGCTGTTACAAAGGGGAAAATGTTATTATTGTGTTCAGGATCAGTCAAGAGATTTGACTTTTTAGATTGAGAGATATGTGCTGACCAATTCTAGGACCTATAGATTAAGTAGTTAGAAGCTAGATTATGGAGGCAGAAATAGGATTTAGAAATGATGTGGGAGAACACAGGAAGGCTCTTGAGAATAACATGCCGAGAGTAGTGCTTAAAAAAGGTTTGCCTAACAATGTAGGGTATACATTTCCTTGATTTTTTAGGTTTACGCTTGTGATAATGAAGGATAGTGAAATATGACTTAAGGAGAAATTGGTAGAATTAATTACAGACACTAATGTTTGTAAAGATCTCAAAGAAATGCTGAATTCAAAGTCTTACTGCATCTGGGTTTTGAGCATTGCCATTCTTCCTCTGGGAATTTCTATTCACAACTTCTGAAGTTACTGTAGATTGAGCTCCAATAAAAGTAGTTTCTAAGAGTATTTTCTGGAAACAGAGTATTTTCTGAATAGAAAAACTGGCAGAATCAGGCTACCTCAGCAGTACAAAAAAGGCCAAATTCCCCTGATGCAAGGTCACTGGGAAAAGTTTCTAAGAGAAGCAGATAGCTTTCAAATGTTTTTGTCACTAGTCATTCACCCCTCACTTTTTCACTCCAATTCCTAAGTAACAGCTCAGGTTTGCCACGTAAACGATAATTAACTATGAATGTAGCAGTAATCCAAAACTGATTAAGAAATCAAAATTGTTTTTTAAATATTTCTTATAAGTTGATTGATTATAATTAAAGTTACACATTATTTTAGATTGACCATATGATTTTTACATGGGAACTTAAAATGTGTGATACATACATCAGCCACATGAAAAATTCTTCATATAAAAAAACATATATGAGACCTTAGAAAAATTACTCTCTGGGTTATTTATTTCACTGTCATAGATTAGATTTACCAAGAAAATGTCCTGCCTGAGTACAGATACTTAAGTCTTTATGCTACCACTTAATCACTATTACAATAATATCACCAATAATGCAAATCCTTTATGTGATGAATATTTATGGAAAAGAAGTCTTTACCAGGCACTATTCTTGGCATATCTGGTTGTAGATGGACAAATGGGACAAAAATGGAGGTTTTAAATTTTTTCATCTTAAAATACATCTTTTTTTGAGTGTCTATTACATTTATGACAAAAAGCATTAAAATTTAATTCAATACCATCATCCTTGCCCTCATTAAGCCATTTTTCTTGACCACACTACCATCTTTTCCATTTTGGACTCTTCCAACTAAACAATTCCCATCCCAAATATTTGCATTCTTAACTCTTGGCTTATCATAATTAGCATGTTTTGAAAATTCATTCTTTATATTCTATCCCTCCTCCTAGTATTGTAATCAAGGTCTTCAATTTGACATAACTATATCAAGTGGCTTACTAAAAGAGCTGTCATGTTTGCTTTCTTTTTCTTACCTCTTATTCTATTCAGTCTGTATCAATATGTTTTTTGTTGAAAGTAAAGAACGCTGCTATGGTGGAATGAATATTTAGATCCTTTCAGTTTTATACTTACTATTCACATAACTCTGTTAATGTCACTTAAAAACACTACATTTCATTGTCATCAGCTTTAAAACATGGGGATAGTGCCAGGATATTGCTATCTCCCTTCACAAACATTTTTGAAGTTGATCTTTTTAAATATCCAAACTGGATTTATCATGTTTATTATAGTCTCAGTTTTTCTTTCTCCACTACTCCATTTATTTGTGTGCTTTACTCTAAGAAACAGGTTAACTTACTATAGGAGCTCCTTTTATAAGTGTTCCCTTTAGTTTACTTAAGTAAATACATATAATCTTAAATACATAATTTTTACCTTAGTTTTCAATGTAATGCTTGCTTTTTCCTTATGATCTTCTACACTGCAAATCATTCTTTTATTTTTAAGTGAAATAATTTTTCTTAAACTTCCCATCAGAATTCAACATTTAACCCAAACTGTGGTATATTTCCATTTCAAAACTACTGAGATGGAGAAAGGAATCATCTTGTTTGCTCTACTAAACTTGATTCATTATACTAGGCTAAGGAGGAGCCCAATTTCCCCTAAAGCAGAAGATTACTTAGTACCTAAAAGCTAGTAAGATGATTTATTATGTTTCTAGGCAACACATGCTGCGTGTAACTTGCCTGTTCCCAAACTCTATCAAAAATTTCGAGAGCTAGGAGGGAAGAAATAGAATTTTTACACAATTACTTACTAGGAGAGTTGGGCTGGATATAGAAATAATGGATTTCATTTCTGAATGTATTTCTAAAATATCTGTTTGCAAAATCATTGCATATCTTTTGGTATCCATTTCTTTATGTATTAAGGTAAATTAAGTACATTTAGTAAATCACAGGTTTCTAATTTAGGTGTTTGTGTGGTAAGTAAGACTATCAATATCATGAGTAGATTTAAGTTGATAAGAAATGCATTAAGATCTATTGGTTGTGAAGAAACCTGAAAGTCAGTAGGCAGATAGAATATTGATTCACCTATGACCCAGCACAGATATATTAGAAAAGGAAATATTTGGAAAACATTAACAAAAAAATTAATTGTAACATTTGAAGTCAGTGGGCAAGGATGAGTTATTATTCCAGAGACATTGGATACAAATAATAATTAACATCTACATAAGGCAAAGGCAAAGTTAATGAACACTTTGGAGACTTTACTAGATACTTATGTATAATATTCTTAAGTCAAAGTAGTTTTTCAGTTAGGAACTATTCTGGCATTTATAATTTTTTTTTCACCCTTCTCTGGAGAAGTGTACACAACTGATATTTTGAGACATTTTTCTTTAATGAATGTCAGAAATATTTGTTTTAAAAATTATTTGCATGTCAGCAAATTTTTGCCTAGCACTTTTCTTAAGGTAAATAATCTTTTCCTTGTAACTCATGTTGTGCTCCCTTTTGATTTGCATCAAAAGCATTCTTTTGATTTGTCATATACAAAATGTAATGAATACATAATGCATTTAGGTAATTTCATCATCACTGAAATAAGTTGCCCATAAAATGTGTAGAAATTGGGAAAAATGAGGATAAAGACAAATCAACTACTTTGTAGTAATTATTAAAAATTAAATAATTCAGTTATGAATACCTCTATGATCACAAGAAAATTCCAGAAAAGTCCACAAATTTTATGGGAGGTAAAAAAATTAGTTATGATTGTTTTATGTTTTTTTATGGGAGGTAAAATATTAGTTATGATTGTTTTATGTTTTAATTTTGGACTCACTTGTCATTACCATTTTATAACTTTGAACATACATATTATTAAACAAAAATATATTCTTGTTTAGTGACTTTTTTAAAACTCTGTATCCATGTAGAAATATTCAGGGAGTGGAATTTTATTTATTCATTCATCTATCTCTCCAGTCACTCATTCAAAAATATTTTTACAATTTATTGGGGAGACAAACATGTTTAAATGAGTTTTTCTTTCTTCAAGAACTTTCCAGCAGACTATTTAACATATTGTTTATACAATAAATGCTCTCAGGGTGGAATGAAAAATAAAAGTGATAAAGAATAAATCCACTTTATACTATGAATGCAATGTGTTAAGTTCTATACTGAATATGTGGAGAGATTATTATGAATACACTGTGTAGTTATAAGAGGGTTTCTCAGGACAAAAGAGGGCTTCTCTGATGAAAAAGTAGCTCATAAAGTTCTAATACAGTACATAAGGATCTGAATAAGAGTAAATATGATGAATTAATAACTGAATACAGTAGTACTTTACCCAAAATGTCTTATAAAAGAGGCTTTGTTTATCATATCCACTTTAGTTTTTAAATGTGTGTCTGCTTTAATTTCCCTATTCTTGAATTTCAAGGAAGATCATGGTAAAGTCAAGATATTTGCTTGGAAAGAGAAATGCAATCAAAACATGAATTTCCTATAGACAAGGTCAAATAAATATTTCTGAGAGTACAAAGCACTTTTCAAAGCATAGGTGTATTACATAAATAAGAAATAGTATTTGTTAGTCAAAAGAAATAAATACTTGGAAAATTTTACTATAAGAGAAAGGAAAAACTTCTACTCATCTTATGAATACACAAATTATCTTCCTTTATTATAAATACTTAAATACTCTTGTGGAGGCCTTCTTTTTCTTTTAAAAATTTATGCTTATACTAGTTTGTATAATGAAAATACATAAGATAATTCACCAACTATTCTTCGATATCATTAAGTAGATAAATGATATTCTTTCTAATAAAATACATGTGGTTTTTTTTCTTGCTAATTGTATTCAATAAAATACTCTCTTTAGATTGAGTTATTAAATTTATCCTCTCAACCCATAAAATGGAGCCATTAGACATTCAATTTGATCAACATAAGTGTCAAATTAAGGCAAGTCAAACGTAAATACTGTTAACATTCAAATCCTATTTGATTAATTTGATCTACCAAGACTGCTTTAATAATAATGGATATCTGTGTGTGTGTGTGTGTGTGTGTGTGTTTTACTTTTGTGTTTTTTAAATAAAAGCAAAAATGAATTTGTAAATATTTCTTAAACTTATTTTGTCCTATTTTTAGTAGGTTTTTGATACATTCCCAAAGATGGGTACAATCAAATGCCTAACATTTAAGAAACAGAAATATTACTGAAAGATGTTAATAAAGAACACAAATATATACAAGAAAGGTGGATAAAATACAAGGTCAAAGAGGTCTCTGATAGAATATAAAAGTAGGCTTTTTGTTTTCCCCTTGCCTTTTTTGGGGGGGTTTGTTTTGTTTTGGATAATAGCAGAGAAGACCTAGAAATTAAAGGAAATCACTGTAAAATTTACTGTAAATTACAAAAAAAAATCTTTACAAAGCATACTTATTAAAAGGGATATATGTCCCTTGTCCAAAAAACAAAACAAAACAAAACAAAACAAAAAACTTTAGTAGCTCCCTATAAACTTCAAAATTGAATGAGGAGCATTTTGAAAACACTGAAATCAGGTAAAAGGAATCTCAGATAGAAAAATCTTCCAGGAAAACAAAAACAAAAACAAAAACAAAACAGGGATGCAGAAAGTGTTGAATGAATGGTCAGTTTTAGGGTATTTCATAGGTAAAAAAAATGCTTGGGTAAAAAATGTGTAATGTTTTACCAGTTCATAAATAAGTTCATAAGTAACAGAATAATTCCATCCCCATGTGTGATGGAAAACCATCTATTTTGAGTCGCTAACTGGTTATTTTACAGTGCTTCCTAACTTGCTTTTCCCAGGACATCTTTTAAAATATCCACTTAAGCATCGAGCCTGGGTTGCTGGCAACCATCGAAGGGTTGCTGACCTTCCTCAGGACCACCTTATGAGTAATAGGTACTTGCTACTCTGCTGTCTCCTGCTTCCTCATGAACAGGACAGAGAGGACTGGCTTTACACTTCTCATTCCACACACCCCCGACTTCTGAGATTTGTAGGTAGTAAATATGGTATTTTTTTTTTAATTGAAACTGTACTTCCAATCAAAACAACCCTGAGTGGACGTGTGGATGCTGAGGGAGCTACCTGCCAACTACCATGTGGGTGGTTTTCGCCTCCTCATTCAACGGGTCATAAAGTGCATGCTCTTAATTTCATACACCAACTGCACACCAAGCCAACACACCATATGTTGTTATTGCCAATCACTTCTATACATCAACGTTGACCCACAATACAATTTGCCACATTTTCCTTGAACATCAGAGATAATATCAATGTTTTTTACATAAGGAAAAATATTGAATCCATAAATATACCAATTCTAGTACTCTCTACTCCTTTTTATGGACCAAAATTTCCATCTGAAATCATTTCCCCTTGGCATAAAAAAAAAAATCTTTAAGCAATCCTTTCAGGGTAATAGTTTGAAATTTGTGTTTTGCTGTATTTTGTTCATTTTTGAAGTGTATTTTGATATAGATACAACATTCTCATTGGCATTCTCCCACCCCCCAGCACCTTTTTAAAAATTTATTAATTTTTTAAAGATCTTATGCATTATTTATTTATTTATTTATTTATTTATTTATTTGACAGAGAGAAACACACCTAGAAAGGCAACACTGGCAGGGGGAGTAAGAGAGGGAGAAGCAGGCTTCCCGCTGAGCAGGGAGCCCCATGCGGGGCTGGATCCCAGGAGTCTGGGATCAGGGCCTGAGTCAAGACCGATGTTTAATGACTGAGCTACCCCGCTCCTCCTCCTCCCGCCAGCACTTTAAATACTTCAGTCTGTTTTCCTCCACAAGTCATTTTTTGGAATGAGGTGTTCACAATGATTTTTATTTTTGTTTCCTTCTCTATAATTATCTGCTCCCATGGCTACATATATAATTTCATTCATCAATGTTTTTTAGTGACTTCACTATGTGTTTTGTGTAGTTACAAAATTTAGAAAATTTTGGTCATTGTTTCTTCAAATATACTTTTCTCTCCAATTCCCTTGTGATTCTCAAAGTAATATTATTCATATAACACACAATTCAATATTTTCCCAGTATGTCTTTTGAATTTTATTCTTTTTCAACTATTTTTCCTCTATTTTTGAGGTTAGACATTTATATTGCCATGTTCTCAAATTCATTGAAATTTTCTACCAAGTATCTAATCTTTTCTTGAGCCTAAGTAGATTTCTTTTATTGCAAATATTGTATTTTTCTCCCTGGAAGTTACATATGTTTCTAAATACAGTTTCTATCTCTTTCTTCATATATTCATAATATTTATTTAATGATTGATCTGTATAATTGCCAATTTTAAAAAATGTCTGATTATTATTTATCTTTTCAGCTTTAGATATTTCAATTGACTGATTTTTCTCTTTGTTACAAGTCATATATTTTAGTTTCTTTGGCATCTTTAGTGATATTGGATTGGATTCTATACACTAAATATTTTCCTTTGTCTGTGCTTTTGTTTAAATAATATTGGGATTTGTTTGGTTTGGTTTGTTTTTTTTTACACGTAGCAGTAAATTTCCTGACAGATCAGGCATCTATACTGTGTTTTTGAGTCTAAAGTAGCTTTTAATCTAGCACTAGAGATAGTTAAACCTGAATCCCAACATGTGGCTTGATTGGTATATCTATGGAATGTATTTGGTGGACTCTTAAAAATTTCCATTTGGGTCAGAATTGAAATGTTTCTCAATCTTGTTTCAGCTCCCCAGTACTTATTACTTTTCTGGTAGTTGCCCTTTTCTGAGCTTGTGGAGTCTCACCCTATACTTGCACGTTTTGATGTTAAGCAAAGACCCAAAAGGACTCATATAGATTTCTAAAGCTTTTTCTTTTTTTCTAAATTGAGCTCTTATCTAAACCATAAATACAAGCCAACTGAACTTCCCAACTTCAGGTGTATCTTTGTTTAATTCAGCATGGTCATCTTATGCATGAATTCTTCTTCCTATATTAGGATATGGTAAATTTATTGGGATCAAGGCTGGGACAATCATGGGAGCTTACATTATTTGTTTCTCTTTGTTAGGAGACATAGTTCTTTACAGCTAGTTGTTCAAATTCTGAAAATAGTTGTTTTATTCAATTATGTTTCCTTGTTTATTTGTTTCCTTGTTATTTTCAATGGAACAACTAGCTGGTAGCAGTTGTTCAATCATTAGTAAAAGCACAAATTTAGGCTTTATGAGTAACATTAAATTACATACAAAGATAATTTGGCTTTTTATAATTAAGACTGTAGAAATATAAAATCTTATATATATAACTGCATTGTTGAACAATTTGGAAGGAAAGTTTTGCTGTTATTATCTTGGTGGGAATAATAATATAACCCCTCCTACACTGTGTTGCTATTAATAATTTATTAGTATAAAATATATTATTTTGCTATGATGGGACAAGATATGGGACAACAGTTCTTCAAAGGAGCCAAAGCAGATCTGAGCCCCCAGGAACCAAGGCTGAAGAGTAGACTAGTTGTCTTCCCTGAGTACAGTAAGGGCCAGGCCAGAAGCACAGAGACCCCTTAACCTACATGGCCTCAGATGATGCCACCAACTGACCTTGGCCCCACAGGGATGTCCTGTTCCCGTCAAAGTACAAGTACTCCTGTACCTGGAGGAAAATTCTGAACACTATTTTTCATTATTGATTTCCCAAATATTTGACTGATAGTCTACCTTAAATAAATTTTAAAAATGAAAAAAATGTTATTATAACTAAAACTTCAAATTTAGTCATGCATATTAGTTAAGGAGTCCTGCAAGCCAAGCAATACACTTGCATGAGGGGATAAATGAGGCAACCATTTGTTAAAAAAATGGTGAAGAAATTGGTATATAGAGATATCTCAGTTCTACTAGATAACAACAAAAACAAAGAATAATATTACCATCAACAGAATCCATGTCATCCAAAAATGAAATGATATAAGTATTCAGAAAATTGCTTTGACTATCTTTCCATTGCAGTGCACATATATAAATTCAAATGGGGGGAAAGACGCACCATAGTAATGAAACATGAACAAGGGGGTAATCTTTCATTTAGTTAAATCAAAAAAGAAGAAGGAAGAATAGAATAAAGAAAAAGAAAAGACCTTTTCTTAAACCTTAGAGGATAGTTTAGAGGAAACCTTAGGTCTTAGAGGAGAAGGAAATGGTCCCAACTTAACATTTTGGCCCCTCAAGTAGGAACATTAACTTGCTACGTGCCATAGACTGAATATTTCTGGCCTTTCAATATTCAGATGTTGAAATTTAATCTGTAATTGGTTGTTATTTAGAGATAAGGTTTTTGGAAGATATTAGATCATGAAGGTAAAGCACTCATGAATGGGATTTGTGCCCTTATAAAGCCGGAGCCAGAGAATTCCCAGCTTCCTACTATGTGAGGCAACTTGATCTTGGCTTTCTCAGACTCCAGAAATTTAAAAAATAAATTCTATTGTTTATAAGCCCCTTAATCCATAATATTTTTGTTGTAGCAACCCAAATGGACTGCGACACTAAGGCTGCAACCAAAAAGTGTCACTAATGGGATGGCTAAAATAAGAAAAATATATTCCTTCATAATTCTGGAAGCTAGATGTCTGAAATCAAGATTTAACAGGGATGGGCTGCCTCTGAGGTCCCTTTCCTTAGTTAATAGATGTGTATTACATGATCTTCCCTCTGTACATGTCTCTATCCTAATCACCTGTTTTGTTTTTTTTTTTTTTTTTTAAAGCACTATCATGGGATTAAGGCCTACCTTAATGACTTCATTGACTTAATGACCTTTTGAAAGACCCTATTTCCATTATCTTCAAATATAGTCACATTCATACTGTGGTTAAGATGTCAACTTATGAAATTTTGGGGGCCACAATTTAGTCCTTAACAGCAGATAATAAATTTGTTAGGCCAAAGTTTTTATTTGCCCTATGTATCTATAGATTCTACAGTGATGATTAAGAGGATTTTTTATATGGGGGTATTTAATAATTATGACAATGTATTTGTTATAATATTTTAAAAATGTATAGATACATAAAGATCTGATTAAAATATTTTATTAAATACATAGCCAACTGAAATCTATTTTTACAGAAAAAATAGATGAAAGTGGAGAGCAGTTATTCATTGACTCATTTTTGACAAGTGGATGGCTTATAAAATAATGCAATTTCAATTTCAAAATTTATTACAGATTTCTCATGCTTTAAGATAGGGTTAGTGAACTTAATGTAAGCAACTTAGTTTAAGGTTAATAGGTTAGTTTGTGATTGACAAGGGTAAGATGAAAGTAAGTTGCAGTAGAAATTAGCTGATTATTCAAAACTTTCTAAAACATTTGTAGGACTTTTCAATTTTGTGATCTTTTAAAAAAATTGTAATGGATTTAATTAATAATTTTATTATTACACAGATTCAAAAAATGACCTCAATTTCTCTTAGCTCAACTTAACATAGAGAATAAAATAGAAATTGATCTTTAGATTTGTGTTATATTTATTTGTGCATAATTTTATTTTATATTTTTATTTAAACTCTAAAACCCCTACAAAAACAGTTCACCCATTTCTCCCACTCCTTACCTCCCACCTTTTGTGACCACCAAATTGTTCTCTGTATCTGAGCTAGCTTTTTTGTTTTTGCTTTTAAATGTCACACATAAGAGAGATCATACTGCACCTTTCTTCTGCCTGACTTATTTCACTTAACATAATGATTTCATTTTTTATGGCTGAATATTGGTCTTTTTATTTATTCCATTCGTTTATTTTTTTTAAGATTTAAAAAAAATGTATTTGGGAGAGGGCAAGAGAAATGAGAGAGAGAGCATGAGAAAGGAGAGGTCAGAGGGAGAAGCAGATCCCTTGCCAAGCACAGGGCCCTATGTGGGACTTGATCCTGGGATTCCAGGATCATGACCTGAAGTGAAGGCAGTTGCTTAACCAACTGAGCCACCCAGGCACCCCCTATTTATTTACTTTAAAGAAAGAGTACATGAGTCTTAGGAAGGAGCACAGCAGGGGGTTGGAGTAGGGGAGGGAGGGAGCAGGAAAGATTCTCCAGCAGACTCTGGCTGAGAGTGGAGCCTGATGCCAGATTTGATCTCACCACCCTGAGATCATGACCTGAACCAAAACCAAGAGCCAGAAACTTAACCAATTGGGCTACCCAAGTACCACTGATCTAAGATGTCATTTAATGCCAGTATTTCTTTATTGATTTTCTGTCTGGATTCTGGATGACCTATCCATTGATGTAAATGGGGCATCAAAGTGCCCTATTTGTGTATTGCTATTTTTCCATTTAGATCTGCTAATATACACTTTACATATTTAGACATCACTGTGTTGGGTACGTAAGATTTACAAATACTATATTCTCATGTTGGTTTGATCATTTTGTCATTATGTAATACCTTTCTTTTTCACTTATTACTCTTCTTTTTTTTTTAAAGATTTTATTTATGTATTTGATAGCGAGAGACATAGCTAGAGAGGGAACACAAGCAGGGGGGAGTGAGAGAGGGAGAAGCAGGCTTCCCACTGAGCAGGGAGTCAGATGTGGGCTCCATCCCAGGACTCCAGGATCATGACCTGAGCAGAAAGCAGACACTTAATGACTGAGCCACCAGGTGCCCCAACTCTGCTCTAAAATGTATTTTGTCTAAGTATAGCTACTCCAGCTTTTTTTGGCTTTGATTTACATGGAGTATATTTTTACATCTCTTTACCTTCAGTCTCTGTGTGTCCTTATATCTAATGTCTGTCTCTTGTAGTGGCAAATAAATGGGTCTTGGGTTTTTACTTGTTGTTGATGTTTTATTTTTTCAAGTCTATTCAGCCACTTTGTCTTTTGTTTGGAGAATTAAGTCCATTTACGTTTAAAGTAATTAATGACAAATATGTGCTTATTGCCATTTTAAAGATTGTTTCCTGACTATTTTTAGAGTGTCTCTCTTTGTCCCTTTGTCCTGTTGCTTTCCTCTTGTGTGGCTTGATGGCTTTGTTTTGTGGTATGTTTGTATTCTTTTCTCTCTCTTTTGTATATTTAAAATAGATTTTTGCTTTGTACTTACAATGAGGGACACATATAACAACTTTTATCTATAACAATGTAGTTTACGTTGATAACAACTTGAGTATAATCTCATCTTAAAGCTGAAAATGTTTACTTCTGTTCACATATATTATGTTTTTTAATGTCACATTTTGTCTTTTTTATCTTGTGTATCCCCTACCTATTATAATCATGGTTATTTTTACTATTTTTGTCTTTTAACCTTTATGCTACTTTTATAAGTAATTAATCCACTACCTCTGCTGTATATTTAGTTTTACAGTGAAATTTATTCTTCTGTGAATGTTCTTGTTACAACTAATTAGCTCTCCTTCTTCTTTGTTAGAGACATCTTTAAAATTTCTTGTATGAGTGGTTTAGTGGTGATGGATTCTGTTTTCATTTGTTTATCTGGAAAACTCTTAATCTCTCTTTCAGTTCTGAACTATAACCTGGCTAAGTAGAGTATTCTTTGTTAAAATATTTTCTTTTAGGACTTTGAGTATATTGTACAGACCTGGCCTGCAAATTTTCTGCTAAAAAATGATAGTCTTATGGGTGTTCCCTCATGCATAACAATATTTTTTTTTGTTTCTTGCTGCTTTTAATAATCTCTTCTAAATTTTAATTTTTGTCATTTTAATTAGAATATATCTTCGTGTGGGTCTCTGGATTCATCTTATTTAGAAGTTTATTGGTTTCCTGGTTTGGTTGTCAGTTTCCTTCTCCTAGTTAGGAAATTTTTATTCATTATTTCTTCAAATAAGATTTCTGCTCTGCTCCTATCTTTCCCTTTTCCTCCTGGGAGCCCTATAATTCTATATCATTCTAAGTGATGGATAACTTATTTAAAAGAATTACTTGATTCTGATTAAAATACTTTGAATAAAAAAAAAAAAAGGATGGGGGCACCTGGGTGACTCAGTTGTTAAGCATCTGCCTTTGGCTCAAGTCATGATTCCAGGGTTTGGGATTCATCCCTGCATTGGGCTCCTTGTTTGGTGGGAACCCTGCTTCTTCCTCTCCCACTCCTCTTGCTTGTGTTCCCTTTCTCACTGTGTCTCTCTCTCTGTCAAATAAATAAAATCTTAAAAAAAAAAAAACTTTGGATCATACACTTCCAAAATTAATACTAAATTTAAAATTCTGTATAATTATGCCAAAATTAGGTGAAATATGTTTTTTCATTATTAAGATAAATGCTAAAGTTAGGATTTTAATTTAATTTTATGTCTATTTTTAACATTTTACCAATAAGAATACAGACTCAGAACATCTAAACTACTTTTTAAAGATCCTTCTAGTAATAAGTGAAGAAATTAAACATTCTAAATCAAAGCTGCTCAGTTGGATTTTTTTTTAACTAAATAGTTTTACTTATTTTTAATAGGAAGAATATGTCTAGCTTAACTTTTTCTAGTCCAATTTTCAAAGCTATTCTATATATACCATCTCATTTTTTTATATCCACAGTACACATTTTACTTGTTTTTATCTTTTTTTTTTTAAAGATTTTTATTTTTTTGACAGAGAGAAACACAGCTAGAGAGGGAACACAAGCAGGGGGAGTGAGAGAGGGAGAAGCAGGCTTCCCGCCGAGCAGGAAGCCCAATGTGGGGCTTGATTCCGGGTCTCCGGGATCATGACCTGAGCCGAAGGCAGTGGCTTAACCAACTGAGCCACCCAGGCTCCGCCTGTTTTTATCCTTTATTTAACAAAAATACTACATATGCCAGAAGAAGACAAAAATATTATTATTTGCCACAATTTCAAAATGAGAAAATTAAGGCATGAAAAGTGACACATTACCCAAGGTTACATAAGTAGTAGTTGGTAGAGTTAGCATTTGAATTCAGTCAACCTAGCTTGAAATTAAATCCTCTTAACTAGCACACCTTTCTCTGATAGATATAAACTGGCAATTAGTCCCTCAAAGTAATCTTTGTGTATACAGGCAGACCCTAAATATGCTGTCATGTAGAAGAGGGAGATAAATAAAAAACTTGAGAGATTCTCTGAAAACTTTTCCTAGATTTGAGGTGTGTATTCAGATGAGGACCATTCAAGGACATTTTCACAGTCATACTGTGGTGTCCCTCTAAACATAAGTTGAAGCCTTCTTTATTTTTTAAAAAATTGTATTGAATTCTATATCTAAGAATATGTTCTATTCCATTACTTTTTAAATTTTCATCTCTGAGAATTACAAATATTTGGACTTGGTATTCACTTTTTTTCTAAATATCTCACTCTCTCTAGATGTTTATTTTACATATTTACTTTTTTCTTTCTATAGCTTCTTTGTATATTCATTGTTTGGGGGTAAGGTTAATCTTTTAATATAGTTTTTATTTTTATTTTTTAAATATTTACTTATGTATGTATTTATTTTTATTTAAATTCAATTAGCCAACATATATTACATCATTAGTTTCTGATATAGCATTCAATGACTAATTTGTTTTGTATAACACCCAGCGCTTATCACATCACATGTCCTCCCTAATGTCCATCACCCAATTATTCCATCCTCCCAGCCACCTCCACTTCCATAACTCACAGTTTGTTTCCCAGAGTCAAGATTCTCTCAGGGTTTGTCTCCCTCTATGATTTCTTCCCATTCAGATTTCCCTCCCTTCTCCTATATCTCTTGCACTGTTTTTTATATTCTACATATGAGTGAAACCATATGATAAATATCTTTCTCTGATTGCTTAATTTGCTTAGCACAATACCCTCCAGTTCCATACATGTTGATGCAAATGGTAGGTATCCATCCTTTCTGATGGTTGAGTAATATTCCATTGTATATCTGAATCACATCTTCTTTACCCATTTATTTATTGAAGGACATCTTGCCTCCTCACATGGTTTGGCTATTGTGGACATTGCTGTCATGAACATTGGGTTGCAGATGCCCCTTCTTTTCACTATATCTGTATCTTTGGATTCAGATATGTCTGAATTCCAGAGTGTCTATATCAGCTTGCATTCCACCAACAGTGTAAGAGGGTTCACCTTTCTCTGAATTCTCACCAACATTTGTTGTTTCCTGTCATTAATTTTAACCATTCTGACTGACATAAGGTGATATTTCACTGTGACTTTGATTTGCATTTCCCCGATGACAAGTGATGTGGAGCATTTTTTCATGTGTCTTTGGCCATTTATACATCTTCTTTGGAGAAATGGCTGTTCATGTCTTCTGCCCATTTCTTAACTGGATTATCTGGGTGTTTTATTTTTTTAATAAGTTCTTTATAGATCTTGATACCAACCCTTTATCTGATATGTCATTTGCTAATATCTTCTCCCATTCCATAGGTTACCTTTTAGTTTTGTTAACTGTTTCCTTTGCCATGCAAAAATTCTTTATCTTCATGAAGTCTCAATAGTTCATTTTTGCTTTTGTTCTCCTTGACTTTGGAGACATGTCTTTCAAGAAATTGCTGTGGCCAAGGTCAAAGAGGTTACTGCCTATGTTCTCTAGGATTTTGATGGGGTCCTGTCTCACATTTAGGTCTTTCATCCATTTTGAGTTTATCTTTGTGTATGGCGTAAGAGAATGGCCCAAATTCATTCTCTTGCATGTGGCTGTCCAAAATTCCCAGTATCATTTATTGAAGAGACTGTCTTTTTTCCATTGGATGTTCTTTCTTGCTTTGTTGAAGATTAGTTGACCATAGAGTCAAGGGTCTATTTCTAGGTTCTCTATTCTGTTCCATTGATCTATGTGTCTGTTTTTGTACGAGTATCATGTTGTCTTGATGATCACAGCTTTGTAAAGTCAGGCATTGTTATGCCCTTTTGGTTTTCTTTTTAACACCTCTGATTGTTCTGTGTTAATATAGTTTTTAATGCTTATTTCTTCTTCCATCTATCATATATCTTATTAACAGGAAAATATAATATTTCATGAATTTAAACATCACATGCCTCACAAGCAATTCAAATTTAATAAGATACATATTGAAGTACATTCCAACTTAATAAAAGACATTTCAATATCTTATTTATATTTTGGAAAGTGCATGCTTCTGGAGAGTAAATCCATGCTATTCTATATAGTGTGCTTAAATTTTTGAATCTTTTTTCATATGATTAAAACTGAATGTCTTCATTTTTTTTTATAAAATAAACAGTTAAATTGGGGATCTGAGCATTTGGTATTCAAGGTAAACACTATTTTAACAACTTCATGACATATTCAGATTTATAAATGCTAGGTACCTTTTGTAAGTTTAGATTACTCAAATAAATCTTTTTGTTTTTATTCAAAATTAATATATTTATTCAAAATCAAGGTTCTCTGAGTTTCACCTTTTTATCATCATTTCATATATGTATTTAGTCTTTCCTCATTAATCTGTCATTCTAGATTTACAATTATTTATGGTGCCTATTACATCACCCACCCAATTTATTATCCTTTTTTCTGATGGGTGTGGATATTTAACTTAAATGGTAAGTTTTTTTAGGGAAAATAAAAAAAAAAGGTATAAAAATGAGTATTAATGTCTGCCACAGGATTTTGTTTAATTTTTTTCTTTGTTATTTTACAAGTATGTAGGTTTTTTTACTAAATTAGCATGCAATGCATGTTTCAACTCCTATTTTGACTTGACATTCAGAACCATTTATATTTTTTAAAGTTTTTTTTTTGAGATTTTGTTTATTTATTTGACAGAGAGAGATCACAAGTAGGCAGAGAAGCAGGCAGAGAGAGAGGAGGAAGCAGGCTCCCCACTGAGCAGAGAGCAGGATGTGGGCTTGGGCTTTGATCCCAGGACCCTGAGATCATAACCTGAGCTGAAGGCAGAGGCTTTAACCCACTGAGCCACCCAGGTGCCCTATTTTTTGAAGTTTTAATATTGATAACATTAGAATTTCTTTTTTTTTCTATTGTGTTATGTTAGTCACCATACAATACAGCATTAGTTTTTGATGCAGTGTTCCAAGATTCATTGTTTACATATACCACCCAGTGCTCCATGGAATACATGCCTTCCTCAATATACACCCCAGGGGCACCTGTGTGGCTCAGTGGGTTAAGCCTCTGCCTTTGGCTCAGGTCATGATCCCAGGGTCTTGGGATCAAGACCCACATCATGCTCTCTGCTCAGCAGGGAGCCTTTTTTTCTTCTCTCTGCCTGCCTCTCTGACTACTTGTGATCTCTATCTCTGTCAAATAAATAAATAAAATATTTTTTTAAAAATATACACCCACCAGGCTCACCCACCTCTCCATCCCCCTCTACTCCAAAACCCTCAGTGTGTTTCTCAGTGTCCACAGTCTCCTGTGGTTTTTCTTCCCCATTGATTTCCCCCATTCACCTTTCCCCTCCTTCCCCTAATGTCCTCCATGTTATTCCTTTTTTTCCACATGTAAGTGAAACCATACAATAATTTACTTTCTCTGTTTGACTTATTTCAAAAATATTTTTTAAAAGTTTCCAATCTATCTATCTATAAAATAAAAATGATTGAGTGTTATGTGCAGCCAGTTTGAAATTATTATGTGTAGGACTTATAAAAAAAATTAAAGTTATATGTGCAAGTAAATAGTAGAATTAATACATTTTTATCAGAAATATAAAAAATAATCTCACAATTAAAAGTCTCCATGGCTGGGGTGGCTGGTGGCTCAGTTGATTAAGCGACTGCCTTTGGCTCAGGTCATGATCCCAGAGACCTGGGATCGAGCCCCACATTGGACTCCCTGCTTGGCAGGAAGCCTGCTTCTCCCTCTCTCACTCCCCTTGCTTGTGTTCCCTCTCTGGCTGTGTTTCTCTCTGTCAACTAAATAAATAAAATCTTTAAAAAAATAAAATAAAATAAAATAAAATAAAATAAAATAAAATAAAATAAAATAAAATAAAATAAAATAAAATAAAATAAAAAAGTCTCCATGGTCTTTTAGCTAAAATATCCTACTAATTAGGTCTCTGCTTGAATACTGCTTGTACTGAGAAACTCATTGCTTCTTTTTCCAATTTATTCAATCAGCTTTAAAGAAATTGGTTCATGGAGCAATGCTGTCAAAATGGCAATGAATAAGATTCAGGACTGCAAAGGCTATTGAGAACCAAAGCTCAGAAAGTTTACTTTTAATTTTCAGGATCAGTTGTTAATTGGTAGATGTGTCAGAAACCATCCCTTCAGTGGAATAAGCTTTTTAGTGAAATTGTCTCCCCAGAAATTCTCACTGTCTTTTTATTATAGGTGTTCATTCTCATTACCCCTGGCTTATTTCTCTTAAAACAATGATTTAAAATCATGTAGAAGTGGGCTGCGGTTAAAAATATCTTTATTCCTCTTAATCATTTTTCAGAATAGGACCGAGACCGTATTAGGCTAGATTCTTTAGTCACACTATCATACATCCTAAAGTGACAAGCCATTTTAAAACATAATTTGACATGAATGTGCACAGATATCAAAGTTTTGCACAAATATCAATTGTTATAGGAAAAGCTTTATTTAAAACTTAAACCAACCTCCTGACAGCAGAATCTTATAAAAAAATCTTCATCATCCAATACTTTTATTATTAAATTCTCCAAAATAACCTATTGGAATTAGTCTCTCCATTGCCCAATTTATATTTGTTCAACACTTTTTTGAAAAAAAAAAAAAAAAAAAAACTATGACAAAAGCTGAAGGTAACTGACCTACTCTTAATTTTTTTTAACATTTTATTATTTGAAGTACAATTGAAATCAGGTGGACTACAAGCAAAGTATTAAGAACAAATAAATTCACTAGGAATGTATTTAACTTATTTCAAAATCAATAGTTCACAAAGTTATGTTTTTTCTTTTCTTATAATGTAGTCACTTCACATGAACAGTCTGAAAATATTCTTTCTGAAAAATGGTAGTGCTAATATTTTTAAATATTTCAGGGGCTGAGATTATGATCTTGGAACATCTTTTGTGAATACCTTGCATCTAGTTCACTAAATGTAAATAGGCATAAATATTTTTTTCAGAATTAGCCCCAAATAAACAATCTGAAGATGAGGTTTACATTTATAAAACATTACTAAAAATGTTTGGAAAGTGAGCATGTTAAATAGCTTCGTTGGAGTGAGACAGGAAAGGTCAGAATCTTCTAGGTTGCCTAATGTTGGTATATATATTTTTTGTAGTAGCCTCTAATAATAATTTTAGTGTAGTAGCCTTTGTATTTTAGTGATGTTGATAGTTACTTCTCCTTAATTTCTGAATTTGTTGGGGTCCTCTTTTTTTCTCAGTGAATCTGGCTAAAAGTTTTAAAATTGTGTTTATATTTTCAAATAACCACATATTGGTTTTATTGATCTTTTCTATTGCTCTTTTAGTCTCTATTTTATTTATTTATGATTTTATCTTTATTTCCACCCTTCTATAACTTTGATTTTATTTTTCCGTCTCCTCCTCCTCCCCTTCCTCCTCCTCCTCTCCTTTCTCCTCTTCCTCCCCCTTCCTCTTCTTCTTCTTCTTCTTCTTCTTCTTCTTCCTCTTCTTCTTCTTCTTCCTCTTCTTCTTCTTTTCTCTGTTTTTTATAGGTGTAAGTTAGATTATTTATTTGAGAGTTTTGTTGTTTCTTGAAATAGACCTGTCTTGCTACAAATTTTCCCCTTAGACTTCTTTGATGTATCCCAAAGATTTGGGACTGTTGTATTTTTATTTTTAGTTTCCATGTGTTTTCTCTTCTCTTTGATTTCTTTCTTTGATCATTCATTGCTTAGAGCATGTGGTTTAGCTTCCATGTGTTTGTATTTTTTTCCATTTTTTTCTTATAATTGATAATATACAACTTACTTTTGGCTAGAACACTTTTGTTAGGAAATGGGCACAGTAGTGGACCAATGTCACATTTTATTTTCAATTTTCTTCCAATGCAACATTTTAATTCAGTTCATTTTCTAGTATTTCTACAACTAATTTTCGGGTAAGGAAATTAGAACAAAGAAATTTATTGTTGCAACATAATTAAATATTTATCCTTCAGTTAACAATGTTATAATATATATATTTATATCTATCATATATAAATAAATAAATATATATATGAACAGTGGAAAACAGTGGAAGAAAGCAAAAAAAAATAGTGTGAGTAAAGGGATCTAAGTTAATATTTGATTTAGGTTGTTATTTAGCTAGTAATACAATAGGAAATATTTGCCTTAAATCAATAGTTACAAAAGGTATATTGCATATAAGATTCTTATAAATACACTAGAAATCATTTTCAGTCAAGTTTTAAGTGGATTAAAAGCTGTAATAATAAAAATGAAAATGTGAAATTTCTACTTATTTTTATCTGAGTTGTTAAAATGTTTGGTTACTTAAATAAAAATTTACTTGAGTTAATACTGCCTTTGAAATTGTTGATAGTAAAAATATTCAAAAAGTTTTTTTGGAAGTTTACATAATATTATAATTGTGGCTTATGCTGCAATATCTGTCTAATGCAATCATGTATCATAGTAAATCATGCATTTAATGAGTTTTATTTCAGAATTAAATTCAGAATTTAAGTATTTTAACTCAAAATGCAGAATCTTTAATTATTTGTGTTTTTACTTTATTCACAAATACCCCATCAAATTTTATATAAACTGAGTCATGCCCTCCCAAAATTTACATTTGAAGCCCTAGGCTCCAATGTGACAGCCTTTTAGGAAGGGTCTTTAAGGAGGTAATTAAGATTAAATGAGATCCTAAGAGTGGAGCCACAATCCTGTATTACTAGTGTCCTAATAAAAAGAAGACACATCAGAGACATGTGTGACAGAGGAAAGATCATGTAAGGACATAATGAGAACGCAGACTTCTGCAAGTCAAGAGAGGGGCCTCAGGAGACACTAATCCCTCTGGCAGCTTGATTTTAGACTTTCAGCCTCCAGAATTGTGTGAAAATACAATTCCATTGTTGAATCCACTCAGGTTCTGGTATATTTTATTACAGCAGTACTAATAAACTAGTATAAAATTCTAAGATCAAGCTTTGGGCAGAGAATATTTACATATAAAATCCAATAATTTAGAATTTTTGCTTAAAAATCCAAATGTATATTTACCTGCAACCTTAAAGACATTAAGTTTTAATTAAAAAAAAAAAAAACTGGCTAAGATGGCCAGATGTTTTCATTCATTTTCCAAAACTTAAACAGGCTGATGCATGGGAAATCTTGAGCAAAAGATAGAGTTATTTAGAAAATAGGAAATGATAGAATTTGAAAGTAGAATGCAGGAACACATAAAATCTTGTGTAGCGCTGATATATCCATTCCTACTGGGACAATGCCTGGTTGTATATAGGGAGTAGGTCTGGTTTTTGAAGAATGTAAGCAGTTTAGTAGGCTATCAGTGATTTAAATAAACAAATCAGAACTGGACTTCAGGGCTACAGAGATATTAGAGCACTTTACAATAAACTGTGCTGCATATCCTCAATTATCAGGATCCACTTCTACCACTTTCTAGATGGTTTTTCTCTACTCCAAGAGCAGAGAGATACAAACTTTTCTTCTTTAGATTTTCTTGAATGTACTGGAAGCGAACTAGGTTCTATCAATTAGATGCATTTGTAAGAGCATTATGAAAAGGAAATTGATAGGCAGCTACCTTTCTGCTGATTTTGGCTGATCTGTTGTTTTTTTATGGAAAACAAGTTATGAGAATGTGATTTTGTTTTGTAACTTTGTTTTAGAATCCAAATTCCAGCTTCAATGCTATTTCAGTACAGTTTTGAAGGTGCAGCCACTTTCTGACTCATCAAACCAATGTGTCAGACCCAGTGGTTCATAGTTGGTCTCCTGATTTTCTACTTTTATGATTGTGTCAGACATTCTAGTTCCCTTGGTTGATCAATTAAATGTGTAATGTTCCTGAGGTTCAGTTCAGAACCTATTCTCTTAATATTTCTTTGGATTAAATCCTTTTCTATTCATAATATTTAGTGCAATTATGACTGTTACAGAAATCAACAGAAGATGTTCAATTTTCTGTATGGAGTTAACTAGATTGGTGTATGGGTGTGTTATCTATACTCTGAACTTGATTCAATACAAAATGTATACAATTATAAACCATAAATGTCTTCAGATGTTTTCATGAATAGCTACATGTAACTTTCCATCAAACATATAAATGACTCTAATTTCATACTTAGAGTTTCTTTTTTCCCCTTAATCCACAGATGCTTTATGACTCTGTTCCCCACCAATATAGTATACATTTACTGAATAGATTTTCATGACTAATAGTTGAATACAAAAAATATTTTGTCAACAAAGGGATAGCCTTAATTTTGTGAAAAATTCAGTAAGCATGTATCCACTCACAGACACAGAAGGTGTTAAACCTTAAAAAAAAAAAAAAAAAAAAAAGGAAAGAAAAAGAAAAAGAAGGTACTAAACCTTGTCTTCCCAGATCTGGTGACAACAGGAAGAATTTATGAAAGAAAAGAAGTTTATGTTATTTCAGTCTTTTCACTCAATTCAATTATTTTGCCTCCTAGTTCAGAGACTAAAACTGTATTTAAACATGATCTTCCCTTGCCCTAAGAATATTTAGCTAATTTATATCCCCTAAAATATTTTAAACAGCATTTCTTAAAATTATTTTATTTAATGGAAAGGATACTTGACAAGGGCTGAGGAAGGCTTTAGTTCTTATGGTTTTATAACCATTAAGTAATGAAGAGCACTTCATTAGATCTCTCTGGGACTTCAGTAACACCACAATTAAAAATCAGAAGTGACCTACAAGATCTCTAGTTTCCTCTGGGTCTAAGATACTAAACTTCTCTCCTATTTATTCGAGGAATGAATAAAGAGAAAATTTTAAGTGGACTATTAGATTATGGAAGGAAAATATTAAGTTCAAGCCTATTAATTATATATGCAGAAAAATATGGCTATAAATAAGTTATTTCCCAAGGGAGAATCCAATATTTAACTAATATAACACCACACATGATCAATAAAAATTATGAAAGATGCTCTGTTTTCACCCTTCTTGTTTAACTCACATATGTCTTGTTACAATCCTCTGAGAGAAATTCTTGCACATATCCTCTTAAACCTTAAAACTAATATAGAAAGTTGTGTGTGTTTATTGATTTTCTCTTTTAAAAATGAAAATATCTTAAAGTCATAATTTTTAAGGTGAGTTTAAGAAAGTACAAACATGAGGATATTGACTATTCAAAGATATGCTGTTTAAGATAGCAAATTATCTGTAGGATATTTACTTTTATTGAGATCTGTGACTTTAGTTTTTTAATATCTTTAGGGCTAGGATTGCTTAGATGTTAGGAGAAGATAGCAGTGGCAACAACAATTTGGAATTTATCATTATATCTAAAATGCTTGTATCTTTCCTTGAATTTATTGCATTTGTGAAAGAGTCCATGAGAGAAGCTTTGGAGTTCAGATTTCATTTATAATATTGACAAATTAATTTGTTAAATTACCAAAATCCATCCAATACTACAAATTGGTGCTCTCAAGTGCATGGAATGATGCATAAGCATGTGCATTATCAATAGAGTATTATGGGCTTTTCCAATGGCTAGGCTACACACAAATTCTTCAGGAAAAGGAAAAAAAAGGGTTTATGATTTTAAGTATATTAGTACATGTCTGGATGTTGAGAAAAAGATTAGTTCTCTAAACATTATTTGCACTGAACAATCATTTTGGCCATTTGCCTAAACACTGTAATCAATCAGGGCCATCAAATATAACTGATTAGTGCAATAAATTGACCAGCTGTGTGACTGAACTAACCAAATAATACAGTTGATTTAATGTAAAATATGTGCAAGGTAACTGCCACATAATTCATTCATTTCATTATTTTTTTCATGCTCTGAGAATTCTTGAACTTCTCTGCTCTACCTGATAGCACACTCAACAACTTAGTAAGCCAGATGCATCATGTTAATGAAAAGCCCAAATATATAAATGCATTGTCAGTCAACCAAATACTTACAGAGAATTCTAACTGATGAGTCTAACTTTTTCTGCAACTTTCTATCTACACTGAAAACTGAAGAAATTCAAAAGAAACAGGAAATAGGTTGTTTTGGGTTAATGATTTATGTTGATTGTTTTATCTGAAGATTGTCTACATAGTATGATACTTTTGAATACTGGAAAACATAAAGACAGTTTTTAAGCCAGGGATTTTTTATATACAAGGAGTATGGATGTGACAGTAGATAGACTCATTATTATTTGCCTTGTACACAGATAAGTATCTATACTCAGCCTACAGAAAAGTGGAAAGCACACAGGCTTTGGTGTCTTATAGAGACAATATTATATTTCAATCAATTTTATTGCATTTGACTCCCCCCAAACTACCATATAGTATAAAGTTAAGGAAATTCACATTCAGAATGAATAAGTGACTTGCCAATGATCACATGAATAATAAATATCAGATCTGGAACTAGTTTCCAAATATTTTTACTCATAATTCATTGTTGTTGCTTCCATTAGACAATATTACATCTCATACATTTCATTTGAAAATGAAGCAAAGCATCCATTTAAAGAAAAATAAGCCCCATGGCCCCAAAATAGGTAAAAGGGAGATTTATTGTTTTTTTACAGTCAGTCCAGAGTAGAGTTGGCTTCTGACATTGCTGGGTCCAGGAGTTAAAATGATAATCCACTTGGTTACGTAATCTCTCTTTGCCTCTTTCCCTCTTTCCTCTGTGGTGGAAACACTGGGTGAGGCCAAGAATGGCAATAAGAGTTGCTTGAAAGGAGTAGCAAGTTACAGGAATACTCCAGACGGAATGGATGGTGACATGAAATAGAAACACAGCACTGGGGTAGTTAAAATCAAATTCAAGGTTTTTAATTAAAAAAAAATTAAATACATTAACAATGAATCATATAACACTATGTCAGAAATTAATGATGTACTGAATGGTGACTAACATAATAAAAAATGGAAAAAATTAAATAATATTTGTTGATTGATGGGATAAAGGGTGTCAACAGAGTGTGAAGTTAAACATGACTCCAGATTTTGGTCTGAATGACTAGGTATAATGTGTTCTCATTCACTAAAATAATGAAGTCTGAGAAAGGAATGAATTTTGAAAAAAATCAAAATTAAGAAAATATAAAATGATAAGTCACTATTTTAAAAAGGCTGATACCACAGGTAACTTTGTGTTAATTAGAAATATCACTGCACATGCTTTGTGAGAACAGTTCCTAGTTCCTACAGTAGACCACTAAACTTAAGCTAGAAATATATTCAGCTCTCAGAAACCCTTTCATCTGTATTCCTTTTCTGTAGTACATAAACTTCACATCATATAAAACAAACCTGCAGATCTGTATCTAAAATTAAAGAAAAAAATAAGATTTTGGTGGGGCCATCATGATTAATAAAGCAGAAAAAATATATCTGTATATGATTTATGTAAATATGAAATTCAGCTAATCAATTGAAAAATAGCACATTTTCTGAGCTTTCAACATTTGGTATTTTGAAAAAAATATAGTCCTTTATGTTTATTTGAATAATCTTAGTATACAAAAATCCACACACTACTACCTAGCTCTGGTAAAAAAAAAATGTATGTATATGGACATGTTTGGAGATGTATTTGTTGAAAAAATTTAGAATAATTAATACAATGTAAAGTTAAATGTAAAAAAATTGAAACATAGATAATGCCTAGAGATAAGCAAGAAAGCTTTCTTATTCATCTTCCAATAATGGAATACTATTTGCTTTCCATTTGGAAAATATAAATTAGAATAATTTTGTTATTTCCCCTAATTTGTTACAAGAGGGTATAAAATGATTGTTTATTAAAGTAACATTCATGTTATGTGGCCTTGGAAAATAGAATGAGATCAAGGTTTTAAAATATTTTTATATATAGAAGTAGCCTTACATATTTTTAAACACAGAAGGAGCCTTATTCCAGGCAACAACTGCTAACTACAACAAATATGTTATTTTTTAGTTTTGCTATATTTTTGCTGTACCAATATGGAAGCAGCTGATTCACTTCTGATATGTAAACTGTAGGTATACCAGACTATACAACTACAAGATTCATTTTTGATTAAAGAAGAAGAAAAAAAATTACAAGGTGAAATCTAGTAGCAACTCTGTTTAAATGAAATACTTTCAGAGGAAACTGGATTCTTAGTTTTCCTGAATCAAGGTAGAAGATAGATGATGGATTAATAGGCAAATATAAAATAAGTCAAGGGACTAGTCATTCTTTTCTGAGAAGCTACTATGCTAAGCTGCTAAAAACAAAAACAAAAACAAACAAACAAACAAAAACAAACAAACAAAAAAACAGGTGAATTCCTTCATCTTACAGTTTTGGAGTCCTGCCTGACTGTGTGTAGTTTTGGTTAGGGATAATTGTATATGACTCGTTATTCTGCCATTTATTTTATTTTTTTATTTTTTTCTTAAAAATTTTATTTATGTACTTGACAGAGAGAAACACAGCTAGAGAGGGAACAAGTAGGGGGGTGAGAGAGGGAGAAGCAGGCCTCCCACTGAGCAGGGAGCGTGATGTGGGGCTTGACCCAGGATCTCAGAATCAAGACCTGAGCCAAAGGCAGATGCTTAACAACTGAGTTACCCAGGTGCCCCTCTTTACTTTTTCTAAAAATCATTTTTATTTATTTATTTATTCCGAGAGAGAGAGAGAGAGAGAGAGAGAAAGAGATAGAGAGAGAATGAGTGGGAGGGAGGGACAGAGGGAGAACCAGGTTCTCTGCTGAGCAGGGAGCCCTTTGTGGGACTGGGTCCCGGGACCCTGGGATCATGAGAGAGCAGAGGGCAGATGCTTAACTGACGGAGCCACCCAGGTGCCCTATTCTGTCTGTTTTTGTGAGTACGTTTCTTGCCTAAGAACTCCTTGTTGATAGCTCTTAGTTTGAACTGACCACAGAGAGAAGAACTGATATACACTTTCACCCCCATGCATCTTTATTTCTCCACTTTACCCAGGACTTAAAGTATAATAGAAAATACCAGGATAATTTGAAGTACAGACCCAACTTTGAGTCATATCTTCAAATATGTTGTAAAGATAAAAGATAATGGATATCAAGATTTTGACTTAGGTCCTGACACATAGTAAATTAAAGATTTTAATTATAGTTACTAATTATAAAGCAGTTGCAAATTTGACTTTCCAGAATTTTTTTTTTTTTTTTTTAGAAAATCTGTCAATGTGATTTAATATATTAATGGGATAAAGGAGAAAAACTTCATGGTCACTTCAATAGATGCATTTGATAATGTTCAACGTCTTTTCACTTAAAAAAAATACTCTGAGAAATCTGAATAAAAGGAAAATTTCAAATCTTCAAGGTTGTCTACTAACAACTTATTTTTCTTTTAAACAATTTCTTTTTTTTAATTTTTAATTTTTTTAATTTAAATTTTTATTTTTTTATTGTTCCAAGATTCATTACTTCTTCACCACACCCAATGCTCCATACAATATGTGCCTTCCTTAATATTGTTATAAGACTTCCAGGTACAAGATTTATGATTTCAAGATCCATTCAGTATTTCACAGAAGTAATAATATATCAATAGCTGTAATATTTCTCCTCTGTACTAAAGGTTTTAATACAACCAGGGGATTTTACTATATTAAGCAAACCATTAGTTAATCCAAGAATCAAATACATAAATTTGAACTTGCTTTCAAGCTTATGAGTCAAATCATCAATAATCTAAGTAGTTCATTAAGGTCACAATTATCCATAGCTGGGTAATCTTAATCAGTTTAAATCTTAGTAATTCTTCCAGATGAGAAATCTATAGTCAAGAATAGATAAAATATGAAGCTTAAGTATGGGACTTAAAAATGTCTTACATAGGGGCTCCTGGGTGACTCAGTTGGTAAGTGACTGCCATCAGCTCAGTTCCTGATCCCAGGGTTGTGGGATTGAGCCCCACATCAGGCTCCCTGCTCTGTGGGGCAGCCTGCTTCTCCCTCTCCCTCTGCCTGTCATTCCCCCTACTTGTGCTCTCTCTTTCTCTGTCAAATAAAAATAAAATCTTAAAAAAAATAGAATATTTTACATATCTCTTCTTCGTTCTGAAGTTCTCCAAATTAGAAATATATATATATATATATATATATACATATATATATATATATATATATATATTGCATTATAAATATATACATTTTGCTGACCAGGGAGATTCTTTCTCTTTTTAAAAAAAAAATTATATTTTTATTTTTTAACTTCCTTCACCTATTTCTCCCACCATCTCCCCAACCAACACCTGCCTCTGGAAACCACAAATCTGTACTTTGTATTTATGAGTTTGATTGCTTTTTGTTCTTGTTCTTGTTTTTAGATTTCACCTATAAAAGAAATTGTATAGTACATAACCTAATACCTCCAGAGTCCATCCAAATTGCCACAAATGGCAATATTTCATCATTTTTATGGCTGAAGAATATGTGTGTGTGTGTTGTGTGTGTTGTGTGTGTGTGGCATATATCACCGTCTTTATCCTTATCCATTAGTGGTTCCCATACCTTGATTATTATAAATACTGCTGCAATGAACATGGGGGTGCATATATTTTTCAAGTTAGTCTTTTTATTTTCTTCAGATAAATATTCAGAAGTGGAATTGCTGGATCATATGTATAATTATATCTTTATTTTTTTGAGAAAATTGCATAATGTTTTCATAGTAGCTGTATTGATTTACATTCCAAAAAACAGTCCACAAGCGTTCCTTTCTGTCTACAACTCTCAAACACATTACTTCTTGTCTTTTATAATAACCATATTTTATTGTGGTTTTGGTTTGTATTTCATAAAAGAGTAATGATATTGAGCATCTTTTCATATGTCCATTGGAAATCTATATATTTTCTTTGAAAAAAACATATTCAGATATTCAAACCACTTTTTTTTTTTAAAGATTCCATTTATTTGACAGAGAGAAACACAGCCACAGAGGGAACACAAGCAGGGGGAGTGAGAGAGGGAGAAGCAGGCTTCCCTCCGAAGCAGGGAGCCCGATGTGGGACTCGATCATGGGTCTCTGGGATCATGACCTGAGCCGAAGGCAGTCGCTTGACCAACTGAGCCACCCAGGAGTCCCTCAAACCACTTTTTAATAAAAATAAAATTTCGTTACTGAATTGTATAAGTTTTTTTATATATTTTGGATATTAACCCCTTAGCAAATACATAGTTTGTAAGTATTTTTTCCCATTCAGTAGGTTGCTTTTACATTTTGTTGCTGGTTTTCTTTGCTGTACAGAAGTTTATTATTTTGATGTAGTCCCACTTATTTATGTTTGCTTTTGTTGCTTTTTCTTTCTATGTCAAATTCAAAAAAATGATCCCTAAGATATATTAAGGAATTTACTGTCTATGTTTTCTTGTAGGCACTTTATGGTTTCAGGTCTCATTTTCAAGTCTTCAATTCAAGTTAATTTGTGTTTATGGTATAAGATAGTAGTCCAATTTCAATCTTTTCCATGTGGTTGTCCAGTTTTTCCAACACTATTTATTGAAGAGATTTTCCTTTCCTCATTGTATATTCTTGGCTCCTTTTTGTTAATTAATTAACCAATTATGAGTGGGCTTATTAATAGCCCCTGGTATGTTCCATTTGTCTGTGTTTGCCTTTGTGCCAATATCAAACTATTTTACTTACAATAGCTTTGCAATGTAATTTAAAATCAGGGAGCATGACGCCTCCTGCTTTGTTCTGTCTCAATACTGCCTTGGATATTAGGGGTCCTTTTGGGTTCCATACAAATTTTAGAATTATTCTATTTCTGTGGAAAATACATTGGAATTTAGATAGAGATCATATTGAAAATTTTAGTTTGAGCACCTGGACATTCTCCTATGAGCACAGAATGTCTTTCCATTTATCCACATCTTCAATTTCTTTTCTTAATGTCTTACTGATTTCAGTACAGGCCCTCTGATCCTTGGTTAAATTTATTTCTAGTATTTTTGATGCAATTTTAAATGAGATTGTTTTCTTTTCAGATATTTTGTTATTAGTGTATAGAAATGCATCATATTTGTGTATTGATTTTGTATCTTACGACATTACTAAATTTCTTTGTTACTTTTAACAGTTTTTTTGATGGAGTCCTTAGGGTTTTCTATATATAATATCATGTCACCTGCAAATCGTGACAGTTTTACCTCTTCCTTTCTAATTTAATGCATTTTATTTTCTTCTCTTGCCTAATTGCTTTTTCAAGTTCTTCCAGTACTATGTTGAATAAGAATGGTAAGAGGGAGCATCCTTTTCTTATTCTTGATTGCAGAGTAAAAGTTTTCAGCTTTTCATCATTGACTATGGTGTTAGTTGTGGGCTTTATTATATTGAGGTACATTTTCTCTGTATCCACTTTGTTGAGAGTTTTTATCATAAACTGAGGTTGAATACTATCATTTTTTCTGCATCTATTAAGGTGATAAATGATTTATATCCTTCATAAATTTATATTAAATATATAAAAATCTATATTAAAAATAAATACAGTGTATCATGTTGACTGATTTACAGATGTTGAACCATCCTTACATCCTTGAATTAAATTCCACTTGATCATAATGTATTATCCTTTTAACACATTGTGAATTCCATTTATTATTATTTTGTTAAGGATTTTTACACTTAAGCTCATGAGAATACTGGCCTGCCATTTTGTTTTCTGAGGTATCCTTGTCTGGTTTTGGTATTAAGTTAATGCTTGCTTTATAAAAAAATTGTGGAAGAGTTCCCACCTCTTCTATTTTTTAAAGAGTTGGAGAAGGATTGGTATTAATTATTTTTTTTGAATATTTGGTAAAATTCACCAATGAAACTGTCTGGTTCTGGACTGATTCAATTTCCTTACCAGCAATTGGTTTACTTAGATTTATTATTTCTTTTATGTTTTATTGAAATATAATTAGAATACAGAGTTATATTAGTTTCAGATGTACAATATATTGATTCAACAGTTCTGTACATTACTCAATGCTCAGCACAATAAGTTTAGTGACCATCTGTTACTACACATTATTAATATTATCGACTTTTCCCTAAGCTGTACCTTTCATTGCCATGGCTTATTTATGCCATAAATAGAAGATTGTACTTCTTAATTCCCTTTATGTATTTCACACCCCCTACCAACCCTCTACAGCCACCTGTTTGTTTTCTGTATTTAAGAGTCTGATTTTTGCTTGTTTGTTTCTTTGTTTTGTTTCTCAGAATTCACATACAAAAGAAATCATATGGTATGTGTCTTTCTCTGTCTGACTTAACTTTACTTAGCACAACACCCTCTAGGTCCATCCATGTTGTGGCAAATGAAAAGATCCCAGTCTTTTATGGCTAATATTATATATATGATATATATATATATATCATAAAGAAGATATATATATCATATATATAATATCTTCTTTATCTGTTCACCTATTGTTGGATGTTTATGTTGTTTGCATATCTTGGCTACGGTAAATATTTTGCGATAAACATAAATGTGCATAAACCTTTCCCAATTAGTGTTTTCATTGTCTTTGGGTAAATGCTGAATAGTGGAATTACTGGATCATTTGGTATTTCTATTTTTACTTTTTGAGGAAGTTCCATAGTGTTTACCCCAGTGGGTGTACCAGTTTACATTTCAGCTATAGTGCAGGAGAGTTCTTTTTCTCCACATT
Source organism: Spilogale gracilis (assembly GCA_004023965.1). Taxonomy (NCBI): domain Eukaryota; kingdom Metazoa; phylum Chordata; class Mammalia; order Carnivora; family Mephitidae; genus Spilogale; species Spilogale gracilis. The sequence goes on from PITA01009026.1 coordinate 44,378, forward strand.
CTCACCAATATTTATTTCTTGAAAATAAGAAAAGAAAATAAGTCCTTTTGATTCTAGCCATTCGGACTGATATCTCATTGTAGTTTTGACTTGCATTTCCCTAATGAATATTGATGGTGAGCATGTTTTCTTGTATCTGTTGGCCATTTTTATGTCTTCTTTGGAAAAATGTCTATTCAGGTCCTTTGCCTACTTTTAATTAGGTTTGTATTGATATTGATATCAAATTAGATTTGATACTGTATTGATATTAATTAGATTTATATTGAAATAGATATTGTATTCATTATTTCTGGATTTTAGATATTAACCCCTTATTGGATATATAATTTGCAAAAGTTTTATTTTATTCAGTAGATTTTTTCATTTTGTTGAAAATTCCCTTTACTGTGCAAAAATTGTTCCATTATTTGCTTTATTTTGGTATATTCCCATTAGTTTATTTTATTCATTTGTTTTTGTCTGTTTCTTTTGCTTGAGGAACAATACCTAGCAAGTGTTGCTGAGGCTGGTATTCAAAAGACTAGATTACAGCCTATATTTTCTTCTAGGATTTTTATAGTTTCAGGTCTCACATTTAGGTGTTTAATCCACTTGAACTTATTTTTGCATATTGTGTGAGAAAGTGGTCCAGATTCATTCTTTTGCATGTAGCTATCCAGTGTTCCCTGAACCATTTATTGAGTAGACTGTCTTTTCTCCACTGTGTATATTTGTCTTGTCATGGATTAATTGACCATATAAGGATGGATTTATTTCTGAGATCTCTAATGTCTTCCATTGATTTATGTGTTTTTGTTTTGTTTTGTTTTGTTTTGCTTTTGTATCAGAACCATACCATTTTATTACAATAGCTTTAGAGTATATGTTGCAATATAGGATTATGATATCTCCAGCTTTGTTTTTTCCCAAGATTGCTTTGGCTATTCAGGGACTTTTGTGCTTTCATACAAATTTTAGTATCATTTTTCCAGTTCTGTGAGAAGTGCTGCTGGCATTTTGATAAGAATTGTATTGAATTTGCTTTGGGTTTCGTGGACATTGCAACAATATCAATTATTTCAATCCAAGAGCACAGACTATCTTTCCATTTATTTTATTGACTTTAATCTCTTACATCAATGTTTTCTGTTTCAGAGTACATGTTTTTCACTTCCTTAGCTAAGTTTATTCCTAGGTATTTTATTTATTTTTGCTGCAATTTTAACTGGGATTACTTCCTAATCTTTCTGTTACTACATACAAATGCAACAGATATCTGTATAATAATTTTGTATCCTGCAACTTTTACTGAATATTTTTTATATGGTCTGATAATTTTTGGTAGACTCTTTAGGGATATAGTATCATGACATCCGCAAATAGTAACAATTTTATTTCTTCCTTCCCAGTTTGGATTTTTTTTTTTCTTATCTGATTGCTACAACTGGAAGTCCTTCCAGTATGATACTGAATAAAATTGGTTAGAGTGGAGATCCTGTCTTACTCCTGATCTTGGAAGAAAACTTTTAATTTCTCACGATTATATTGTTAACTGTGGATTTTTCATATATGGCCTTTATTATGTTGATGTGTGTTCTATCTGGAATTACTTTGTTGAAAGTCTTTATCATAAATAGATGTGGTATTTTTTCAAATGCTTAGTCTGCATCTGTTGATACGCTCATATCGCATTGCTTGCTTTGCAAATATTGAATGTCCCATTCATCCTTGAAACAAATCCTGCTTGATCATAGTGAAAGATTTTTCTTCAATGTATTGTTAATATTTTGTTAAGTACTCTTGTATGTGTATTCACTAGAGATATTGGCTTGTAGTTTTGTAGTGTTTTTATCTGGTTTGGGTATCATGGTAATAGTGGCCTTCTAGAATGGATTTGAAAGTTTTCCTTCCTCTTCTATTTTTGAAAATAATTTGAAGAAAAATAGGTTTAATTCTTTTAAATGTTTGGTAGAACTCCCCTGTGAAGTCATCTGGTCCTTTTATTTTTGGGGAGTTTTTAATTGATGATTAAATTTCATTACTAGTAATTAGTGTGTTCAAATTTCCTATTTCTGATTGAGTTTTGGAAGATTATGTGTTCTAGGAATATATCCATTTTTTTTCTGGGCTATCCAATTTATTGGTATAATTATTTATAATCTGTTATTATCTTCTGTATTTCTGTAGGGTCAATTGTTTCTCTTCTTTTGTTTCTGAATTTATTTCTGTCAAAAATGTTTTCTATATTTTCAAAGAATCAGTTCCTAGTCTCACTGATCTTTTTCATTCTTTTTTTTTCTTTTCTTTCTTTCTTTCTTTCTTTCTTTCTTTCTTTCTTTCTTTCTTTCTTTCTTTCTTTTTCTTCTTTTTCTTTTTCTTTTGTGGTCTCATTTTTTTTTCTGCTCTCATCTTGTTCCACTCCCTGCTTCCTCCTACCAGCTGTAGGCTTTTTCTCTTTTTAGCTCTTTTTAGTGTAATGTTAGGTCATTCATTTGAGATCTTTGTTGTTTCTTGAGAGAGGCCAGCATCACTATAAACTTCCAACTTAGAACTGCTTTTGTTGCATGTCAAAAATTTTGGACCATTGTATTTTAATTTTCATGTGTGTCCAGAAAAGTTTTGATTTTGTCTTTGATCTATTGATTTACCCATTCATTATTAGTAGCATGCTTGTTAGCCCCCATGTTTTTGTGTTCTTTACAGATTTTTTTCTTATAATTGATTTCTTGTTTCCTACCATTATGGTCAGAAAAGATGTCTGAGAGGATTTCATCTTCTTAAATTTATTGAACTTTGTTTGTAGTATAATTTATGAACCATCCTGATTAATATTAAAGTACTGCATTTACTACAGGTAAAATCTGTGAAATTCTGTCCTGTTCTTTCCTTTAGGACAGATCCTTCTGTCTCCTCATTTTGTGTAATTCTGTCTCTCTATATGAGGGAGGTCAGCTATGCCTCCTGGTCTTGAAAGTAGTGGCTTTATGTAGAAGAGATCTTGGGGTGCCAGGAAGTACAATCCCCCTGGTCACCAGACCCAGGTGCTCCCAGAGTAACTCCAATGTGGGCTTCATGTGCCATTCTATTGCACCTGAGCCATGTTTACTTCCAGCCCAGCTTTCCCTGGTGTGTGTGCACTGGGCAGGGTTTTGTCCCTGTGCTGTTGAGAGGCCGGTCAACAAACTTGCAAGTAAGCATTATGGTATTGGTAGTCAGACACAGTTGTGGGTGCACCAAATGGCAGAGTTTGGTTTCTGTATAGCTAACAGAATCATAGGCCCTGGAATTACAGATATACTTGTGTATAGTATTTGTTCCACTCTCCCCAAGGCAGGAGACACTTGGAGTTGTGACAGTTCCTGCTGTGGCTCTTTTCAAGGGAATGGCAGTGTAGAAACTGATTTAGAGGACACCTGCTGAGGTGGGTAGGTTGGATGGGAGAGGTCTGCAAGAGAACACATGTACTATTGGTAAGATGACTGGAGACTCTTAGAGCTGGTTCTCAGTGTGTCTAGATATCTAGGCTGGGGAAAAGTAAAAGAAATTGTACCTGCTAGCACTTCTGTTCTTGGAGAGGTATCTTGAAGATCACCGCCACTTTAGCGCATGTTCTAAGATTAGTAAATAAATCTCCTTCACATTAACCCTAGGAACCTTTTAAACTGTTGCTTATGTGCTGTGCCTCAGGCCAAATTATTTATTATGCTGGCTCTTTAAAGGCAAGAACTCAGTTTTTTATTGCCCTTCAGCTCTGGGAATTAAACCCACTGATTTTTAAAGTACTCTGAGTTAAGCCTCAGTGATTTTTAAAAGCTCCCATTAATTTTCAAGACCAGATGTTGTGGTTACTTATCTTCCCAATTCAGGTCCTCAGTGCCTAGGGTGGGGCTTCATCTTCTGTTTCTCCATGCTTGAGGAGTTCCTCCCTTTTATGGTTAGTCTCAGGGGAGTTTGTGGCCAAACCATGTTTTCTTCTCTCCCATCCTTTTTGATTTGGCTTCTTCTCTAAGTTAACTGTAGAAGGTCTATTCTCCCAGTTTTCAGGATGTTTTCAAAGTTTGTTGCATTGATATAACTTTTATTTCAGTGTGTCTGTGGGACAAGGTCAGATCAAATACTTCTGCTCTGTCATCTTTCCAAACCTCCAGATTTTCATTTTTTAATTTTTTTATTATGTTATGTTAGTCACCATACATATGTTATTAGTTTTTGATGTGGTGTCCAAGAGTCATTGTTCACATATAACACCCAGTACTCCAAGCAATATGCGCTCTTTAATACTCATCACTAAGCCAACCCCTCTCCCCACCCCCACTCCTCTAAAACCCTCAGTTTGTTTCTCAAAGTTCACAGTCTCTCATGGTTCATCCCCCCTTTGATTTTCCCCCTTCATTTTTCCCTTCCTTCTCCTAATGTCCTCCATGCTATTCCTTATGTTCCACAAATAAGTGAGACCACATGATAATTGACTTTTTCTGTTTGACTTATTTCACTCAACATAATCTCCTCCCATCCCATCTATTTTGATGCAAAAGTTGGGTATTCATTTCTGATGACTGAGTAATATACTCTTGTATATATGGACCACATCTTCTATTTCCTCATAATTCTCTGTTGGTAGATTTTTTTTTTCTAGGAATTTATCCATTTCTTCTAGGTTGGTTATTTGTTAGAAGATAATTGTTATATAGTCTTCTCTTATGACCCTTTGTATTCTGTGGTACCAGTTTTAATAACTCCTTGTTCATGTTTGATTTTTATTTGAATCCTCTCTTCTCATCTTTTTCTTGGTGTCTAATTAAAGGTTGGCTATTTCTTTTCTTCAAAGAACTAGTTATTTCATTAATATTTTCTATTGTCTTTTTAGTCTCTATTTCATTTATTTCTACCCTTTGTTATTTCCTTTTTTAACTTTGGGCTTCTTTTTCATTTTCTATTCTTGAGGTATAAAGTCAGGCTATATATGTAAGAATTTTCTTTCTTAGGGTAGGTATTTATCACTTTGAACTTTCCTCCTATAAATACTACATCCCACAAATTTTGCTATGTTATGTTGGCTTTTTTATTTATCTGATGGTACCTTTTAGATTTTCTTTTGATTTCATCTTGAATTCATTGGTTGTTTATAGCATGTGGTTTTACCTCTACATGTTTGTGATTTTTCCAGTTTTATTCATGTGATTTCTAGTTTCATACAAATGTGGTTTGAAAAGATGTTTGATATGATTTCAATCATTTTAAATTTATTAATATTTGTCTTGTGGCCTAATATGATCAGTCCTAGGAAATGTCTCATATGCACTTGAGAAGAATATGTACACTCTTGCATTTGGATAAAATGTTCTATATGTAATAGTTAAGTCCATTTGGTCTAATGTGTTACATAAGGCTGAGATTTTCTTACTCATTTTCTGTTTGGATGTTCCATCTATTGATGTAAATGAGGTATTAAAGTCCTCCCTATTATTTTATTGTCTGTTTATCCCTTTATATCTGTTTATATTTTCTTTATATATTTAGAAAATATACAATTTTTAAAAAACACAAATGAAATGTTGGAACCCATGGGGAAACGACAATACTTGATTCAAGAATCCCCAGTTGGACCACAAAAAATATAAATATACCATTCAAAAGATTTGCTAATACTGGTACAATGATGTTTTGCAATTGTTAACTAATGATTGATTGACATTAGAGTACAAAGATACAGCAACAGGTGTTCTCCATCAATGGAATAGGGAAAAATGGGATTGCAATAACAATAGCAAAGATTTTCTCACTGAGAGACTTAACACAGTGTTAGTTAACCTTGACTCAAGTGACTCAGGGTCTTAGTGTCCACTCAGGAAAAGTAGAATATGGGCAAGAGTGAGCCCAATGTGAATAATGAGAAATCTGTAATGAAGTAGTTCAAAGAGCTTCCCCAATACCTATCAAGTCCACCAATGGAAGCAGAAAACTACAGATGTGTATATTTTGAATATTTGTATGTGTGTAGGCAAGGAGGGGTATGCATGTACATCTCAAAAAACAAAAGTGTTTTAGTTAAGAGGAAACCTGCCAAATTTATTTAACTTTTTGTTTTTTAAATAACTTAGAAGTTACAAGTGTCATTCACCCAGCTTCTGCTAATACAGCTATGCAAGATGTTAAATATTTGTCAAAACAAATAAATTAACAATAGCACATAATATAATTACTTAGAGATTTTTTGCTTGCTTGTTTTAATTTCATGGGATTTTCCACTAATGACTTTTTTTTTTCCTTCCAGTTTCCAATCCAGGGCCCCACTTTGCATTTATTTATGTTTTTAAAAAGATTTTATTTATTGATCAGAGGGAGAGAAAGGGAAAGAAAGAACACAATAGGGAAAGTGGCAGGCCCCCTTCTGAGCAAGGAATCTGATGCAGGACTCAGTCCCAGGACCCTGTGATCATAACCTGAGCCAAAGGCAGATGCTTAACCAACCAAGCCACCATGGTATCCCTCCATTTGCATTTAAAACATCATGTTTCTAATCTCCCTGTTATGTAACTGTCTTTCCTTGCCCTACATGTTTGAAAGAGTACTGCTCAATTATTTGTCAAATGCCCCTCAAATCTAAATTGTCTGACATATCTAATCATTAAGTTAAAGTCACACATTTTATTACAAGGATATCACAGAAGTGATGCAGTGTCCTGAGTATATCATAAAATGGTATGTGATATCAATATTTATTATTACTGATGACATTAACTTTAATCACTTGGCTAAGATGGTATCTGTTGTATTTCTCTATTGTAATTACAATTACTCCTGTTCTTCTTAAATTTAAAATACCATAAGATGAGCCACACTGAGGCTATGTAAATATTCTGTTCCTTTTCAAAATTTGGTCTACCAGTCTTCATATGTATTGATGGATCCTGTGCACAGTAGTTTTTCTGTAGTGTTTTAATAATAATTTATCCTGCTTATCCTACTTATCTTCTACATTTATGAATTGTAGTTATTCTATAAAGAGCCATCCCTTTCCCCTGTTTATGTATGTGTTCAATTATCAGTTTGTATCTTCAAGTACACATGGGTATTTTATTTTATAGTTTTAATCTAAAACCATAATTATTTATTCTTCAGAGTATTTTAGCTTTAGACTTTAGAAACTATTACAGTGTGGCTCCTATAATCTTTTGACATATGCCCATTATCTCATGAGCATTTCTTTCCTTTCTAGCATCACACAATGCTCCAGATTCATCTTAATATTTTCTATGCTGCAGCCCTGGAATCAAACATGTCAGGAAGATGGATAGACAGATTTATATTTAGTATTTATATGTACCAAGAATTCATATATGTTGAGTTCCAATCAACCACCACAGGGTATATTCTAAGAAAGTGGATAACCTGGTTCTCATTGTCTATAATATATTTACTTATTTATAAAATGCTAGCTATACTAAAAGTAGTTTCAGAATTGATAAGAGAAAGCCCTATGAGAAACAAATTTAGTAACTTTAGTAAATTTAGTAACAAATTTAGTATTTGTGTATAGTTTTTTTTGTACCTAGCTGTTGGTTTCCAACCAAAATACCACTTCCAAAGAAACTTATGTTAATTCTATACTTTCCTACATCTTTCAGTATGGTAGTGGGTAATTTGGATACTGTATATTTGGTTCCAGAGTACCACAGTAAAAAAAATGTAGTAATAAAGCTATTCAAATGAATATTTTTGGTTACCTGTGGTATATAAAAGTTATGTTTGTACCAAATGTATTACATGTGCAATAGCATTATGTCTAAAAAGGTAATGTACATACCTTATATAAAGGGTACTTAATTAAAAAATAGTATAACATCTGAGCTTTCAGGATGTCATATTACTTTTACTGGTGATGGGTCTTGCCTCAATGTTGTTGGCTGGTGACTTATCAGGATGGTAGTTGCTGAAGGTGGGGTATCTGCAGTAGTTTCTGAAAATAAGTTTTGGAAATAATTTCTAAAAATGAAGTTTGTCATATCAATTGATTTTCACTTTTATGAATGATTTCTCCATAGCCTGTGATGCTGTTTGAGAGGATTTTATCTGCTATAGAATGTATTTTAAAATGAGTCAATTCACTTATACTATGTCACTGCTTTATTAAATAAGGTTATGAAAAATATATGTTCTTTACTCTCACTTTAACAATCTTCACAGCAACTTCACCAGCAATAGATTCGTCTCAGTTTTTTTTTCCCCCGCTTTGGTTATCCATGAGAAGCAACTCCTCATTTATTCAAGTTTACCATGCAACTGTAATAATCTAGTCAAATCTTCAGCCTCCACTTCTAATCTAGTTCTCTTTCTAGTTCTGTCACTTCTGCAGTTACTTTCTCCACTGAAGTCTTGAACCTAGCAAAGCCATCCTTGAAGGTTGGAAACAACTTTTTCTAAACTTTTCTTAATGTTGATATTTTGACTTCTTCCAATAAATTTCAAACATGTTTTTAAAGATTTCATTTATTATTTTGGAGTGAGAATGAGACTCAGGGGAATGAGCAAAGGGAGTGGGATAAGCAGACTTGAGCCTTAGAGATGGATGTGGGGCTACATTTCAGGACTCTGAGATAATGACCTGAGCCAATACCAAGAGTTAGATACTAACTGACTGAGCCACCCAGGTGCCCCTCAAATATTTTTAATGGCATCTAGAATAGTGAATCTTTTCTAGAATGTTATCAACTGACTATGCCTGATCCATCAGCAAAATCAATACTTTTGGCAGTGATGGCCATAAGAAGTGTATTTTTTTGGATTCAGAAACAAACTGAGGGTCTTGGAGGGGAGGAGGTTGGGAGATGGGTGAGCCTGGTGGTGGGTACTGAGGGCATGTATTGCATGGAGCACTGGGTGTGAGGCATAAACAATAAATCTTGGAACACTAAAAAATAAATAAATAAATAGATAGGTAAATAAATAAATAGATAGATAGATAAATAAATTTTATAAAAAGAAGTGTATTTTTTTGAAAGTCAAAATAACTCCTTAACCTTTTGGATGTTGTGTTGGCAGGCATGGAAAAAACATTAATCTCATTGTTTATATCTATCATAGCTCTTATGTGAACAGGTACATGGTCAACGAAGAGTCATATTGTGAAAAATATTTTTTTATGTATGTGTGCTAGAAATCAGAACAATGGGCTTAATATATTCAGTATAATAATGTTATAAATAATGTGCTGTCATACAGGCTTTGTTGTTCTATTTATCGAGCACAACACAGATTTAACATAATTTTTAAGAGTCCTAGGTTTTTTTTGTTTTTGTTTTTTGGAGTGTGTGTGTGTCTGGTTAAGTGAACATTGGGTTCAACTTTAAGTCACCAGCTGCATTAGCTTCTAACAGTAGAGTCATCCTTTCCCTTGTTGAAGCCAGACGATGACTTCTCTCTAGCAATGAAAGTCTTAAGTGGCATCTTCTTCCAATATGAAGCTATTCAATCTACATTGAAAATATATTGTCTAGTGTAGCCACCTTCATGAATTACCTTAGCTAGATCTTCTGGATAACTTGCCGTAGTTTCTATGTCAGTACTTGTTGCTTCTCCTGGCCCTTTTATGTTGAAGAGATGGATTCTTTGCTTAAACTTCATAAACAAACTTCAGCAAGCTTCAGTCTTTTATTTTGCAACAATCTCACATTTCAGCTTTCCTAGAACTGAAGAGAGTTAGGGCCTTGCTCTGTATTGGGCTTTGGCATAAGGGGATTTTTGTGGCTGGTTTAATCATCTATCCAGATTACTCAAACTTTCTCCGTATCAGCAATAATACTGTTTTTTTTTCTTTCTTATCACTCATATGTTCACAGAGTAACACTTAATTTCCTTCAAGAACTTTTTCTTTGCATTCACAACTTGGCTATAGGTCCAAACCTAGGTGTGTTGTGCCAGTCTCACCTTTGAACATGTCTTCTTCACTAAGCTTAATCATTTCTAGCTTTTGATTTAAAATGAAAAATGTGTGAGACTATTTAGAGGCTATTACAATGTTATTAACTGACTTAATTTCAATATTTCTCTGTCTCAGGGAATAGGAGGATTTAAGGAGAGGAAAAGAGACAGGAGAACAGATATTATTCAGAGAGTCAGAATGCATACATTTATTAAATTTTCCATCTTGTATCGGCATAATTCATGGCTCCCCAAAGCAAGTAGAATATTAACAGCAAAGGTCATTAATCACAGATCACTACAACAATTAGAATTATAATGAAAGTTTAAAATATTGACAGAATTACCAAAGCATTACATAGAGAGAAAAGTTGATCAAATGCTGTTAGAAAAATGGTGTCAATAGACTTGCTTCATCCAGGGTTGCCATTAACCTTTGATTTGTGAAAATAAGTAAATAAAGAGGAGAAAAACAAAACAAAACAAAAAAACAAAGTATCTGTGAAGCACAATGAAATAAAACACAATAAATTAAATATGCTTATATTATTTATAGGTGGCCCAAAATATCATATATATTACACTTTAACTTCTTTAGATATGAAGTTTGTTTTTTTTTCATACCTACACAGTGTGGCTTGTGCAAATGCTAAATTATATTTAATATTTTTTAAAAATGTATTTATTTACTTATTTGACAGAGAGAGAGATCACAAGCAGGCAGAGAGAGAAGAGGAAGCAGGCTCCCCGCTGAGCAGAGAGCCCGATGCGGACCTAGATCCCAGGACCCTGAGATCATGACCTGAGCTGAAGGAAGAGGCTTTAACCCACTGAGCCACCCAGGAACCCCTAAATTATATTTATAGAAGCCCTAGATGGATGGATGGATGAATGGATGGATGGATGAATAAATCGATATACAAATTTCCAGGAGTATTTACCTGTTTGGTCTCTTAAATCATATACCTATTTTGGTGATTAATAGTTGTGTGTTGTCATATTCTTTGAACATTATTGAACATGTCACCTCTTGGTATTCTCTGTGTGTGCGAAAGAGGCATATAAACAGAGATCAAGTAAACAAGACAAGGTGGGACAAAAATTATTTCAGGTTTGTGTGCCTTCTTCATTTATTACATCTTCTGGCCTAGTTCCACCAAATTCTCCCCTTTTTTTTTCTCCCTCTCTCTTTTTTTTTTCTTTTTAAGATTTTATTTATCTGACAGGGTGAGATAGTGAAAGAGGGAAAACAAGGAGAGTGAGAGAGGGAGAAGCAGGCCTCCTGCTGAGCAGGGAGCCCAATGCCGTTCTCAATCCCAGGATTCTGGGATGATGAACTGAGCTGAAGCCAGACAGTTAATGACTGAGCCACCCAGGCACCCCTACTGCCTGCTTTTTGATAGCATTTAATGTTTGCCTCACATGGTATGTATCTCTTTTTGTTGTTGTTGTTGGTCTCTTATGTATAGTCATGATCTCAGGTGAATGTTACTAGGTTCCTTGTCCAGTTATTTATATTAAACTTCCTACTGGCATTAATAATGTGTTCTTCTGAAGCTAAATTGAAGCATTCACAACTTCAGTTGCTAGAAAATAAACATTTGAATGTAAAATTCTGAGTAAACAAAAGATTAATTTTACTACTTTAGGGCCTAACCATCCAAATTTTGTCATAAGAATAGGAATTCAGATCCAGTAAAACTAACAACAGACAGAGGTGCTTGCCTTGGGCACAAAATTTAAGAGAAAAATACTCAGTGCATTAAAATACTTACCTCAATTTCTATCACTGAATGTTACACTTGCCTCAGGCTCAGATAGAGCTTAGCAAATTATAGTTGCTGATCCTGCCTGAATTTTAAATTTTGATATTTTATCCATCATGATTTATTTTTCATTAATTTTGATTTTAAAATACACATTAAATATTTATCTTGATTACTGAGTATTAGGAATATATCTATAACATTTTTCCCTTGCAGTAAGTTCTTCAATCATTTCACTGGAAACCAACCATATGCAGTCTCCTTTTTTATTTTTTTCCGCATGAGAAATGGTAAATATTGACATTAGTCATGTATCTAGAGTATATATACTGGTGTGTGTGTAAACACATGTGCAATGTTAAAAATGAATAATATCAACATAAAACAAAGTCTCCTAATAATCTACTTCCTCATAGAGAATGTCAGACTATCAAATATTTACAAAATATTTGAATCAATTCTTTCTACAATAGCAATTAGTAAAATCAAAGTATCTCAAATCAAAGATTAAAAAAGAAAATTTATGAGCCTTTTGTAACTTAGTTGACAGAAACGTATGAGAATTCTATTAAAGAAGGGAAGACATTAATTATAGATTTCTTGTCAGGAGAGATGAATGCATGTCTAACTATGATGTAAGAGGGTCTTGTTTTAGCCACATTCTTTTATCCTATCAAGCAAGAATTTTCTATTAAATTTTACATTATTAAATATAAAACATACAAATCCGTGACTGTCCAGATTGCTAAATCTTACTTTAAATGCCACTCAGATATTTTGAAATCTCAAGTGTATTTTGATTAATATCCTTATCTGGTACAGTAAATTAAGTTGATACTGACTCATTCTTCTCCATGCCACCCAGGTTTCCCCCTTCACTGTCCAAGAATCTTATTTTAATAAAATCATATTTACTCCACTAAATTGGTTGCCTAAAAATATTTAAGAGGGAAAAAAAACACATTTTCCTCTGATCCTGTTGTCAATTTAATATTAATAATAGGGTCCGTGGTCAAAGGAGTGAAGGTGATACAAAAGCGAGGGTTAAGCTAAGCTTCATTTCACACCAAGCATCAGAATTTAGCTGGCTAACCAGGGTCATTTTTCTGTGGAAAAGGACCCTGCTTAACTTTTCAGGTTAGCTTTTATAGGGCACCCCACCCCAAATCACAAGTCTACTAGGGTCACAAGTTAATTTACATTCCCATTGCATAAGGGAAAATTGCACCCCAAGCTTACTCCTGAGCTCATTTGCACCTCTATGGTCTCCCGCCTGAGCCAAAGTACTGGCCACCCTTTCTTAGTTTGCATCTAAATACCTCCCAGGGACACTCCCAGGATGGGATATTAAGGGGTTAGCTGATTGGGCATCTCTCCCCCAACCTGGCTTGCCTTTGTTTTCCAGGGCCCATATGTCCATAACACCTGGAACTATTTTTCTGAGTAAACAGGATGGTGGCTTGGATTTTAAAACAGTTCCTTAAAAATATCATGTAGCTGAAATGGCACTTACTTGAAGTTTCCATTTCAATATTCAAGACCCATGGTATTAAGAAATGAATTAAAACCAAAGAGACATTAAATAAGATATTTCCTAAATTATTTCTAAAAAGGGTCACTTAACATTAACATTATATGATGCCTGGACATCACAGAATATGGTAAATTAAGAAGGTTTAAGGCTTCGCCCATTCCTTGAGACAACTACTGATTTAACAAGAGCTGTTTGAAGCAACTGTTTTGGAATTCTAGAATCTAGTTGAATACTTTCAGTTTTCAGGGAAATTTTTGATGAAAAGAGACTCATAGTCCAGTAAATGCTGAGTTTATTTTGTAGCTCCGTTCCTTATTCCTATGGGTATCTCAGACCACAATCCTAGTCTCCACTTGCTGGTGCCAGGTTGGAGAATAGGGAACTTCCACACAAATTTGGCTTTCACATTTTGATTGTTGTCATTGATTTCTGAAGAGCTGGCAAAGAAGTAGGCCATTGATTTAATCCACATAGGCTGAAGAGGCCACTGATGGAAGGGAACTTATAGAGATAGACTTTTTTTTCCTTTTTTTAATTGGATCTAGGCATTTAAAGGAATTAAAATGGGGGGTAGGGAGTTAATGGAAGAGAAAATTCAGGGATCATACACAACAGAGAAAATAATCTTTGCAAAAATAGTTTGGGAAATGTCACTGAACAAACTAATGACTGTAGTCTTCATCAGGTAACAACAATCCTGGGTGGGAGGGTGGAATGATGAATGCAATATGCAAAATATCTAACTTCCAACAAATTATAAAACATACCAAAGCATATGCGCGCACACACACACACACACACACACACACACACACATACACACAATTATGGGCCAGGCATTAGACTTACTATATAAACTTTTAATAATTTAAATGTGCTCAAAGATCTGAAGAAAATCATACAGAAGAACAAAGGATGATGCACAAAGCTTAAGGGACCTATTGGACAGTATTAAATTTATCACCCTGTGCATTATGGGAATCCGGGGGGGGGGGAAGAAGAAAAAAGAAAAGAAAAGAAAAAGAGAAGAAAGAATATCTGAAGAAATAATGGGTGAAGACTCAATAAATATGATGAAAAATATGAATCTGCACATCCACCTGGCTCAAAAAAATTCCCAACATGATAAATCAGAGACAGCACACTAAGACATATAATTAAACTGTCAGATATCAAAGACAAAGAGAGAATCTTGTAAGCATCAAGAAGCAATTCATAATATATAAAGAATACTCCATTATATTAACAGCTATTTTCTGATCAGAAAATATGGAGGACGGTATAGTAATATAAAGTGATGAAATTTGAGTGCTGTAACTCAAAGCTATGTAAAGAAATAAAGATCACTGGTGGTAACTGCATAGGAAAATATAAAATACAAAATCTAATGTAATTTTGTGATGTAAAGCTTTTTGTTTCTTATATTATTTAAAGGACCCAAACATAAAATGATAGTGACAAATCTATGTTAATGGACACACAGTCAATAAAATAATTTGTGACAATAACAGTATTAAAGGGAAAAATTGGGTTGGAAAGGAATTAATGTATGATAATGAATGTATACTAATGAAGTTAAACTGATATGATTGAAACTAGATTGTTATAAATTTAAGGCATTAGATATAATCCTTATAGTAACCACTAAGAAAATAACTGAAAAATATACTAAGGAGGAAAACAAATGATATACTAGAAAACATAAATAAAGCAAAAATAAGGTATTATTAGAGGAATTGAACCAAAAAGACACAGAGCTACAAAAAAAAAAAAAAAAAAAAAAAAAAAAAAAAAAAAAAAAAAAAAAAAAAAAAAAAAAAAAAAAAGTATCACAATGGCAAAAGCAAGGCTTTTATTATCAGTGATCACTTTGTGACCAGATCACCTATTTCATCCATCCTTTCACTGACCACCCTTCTGGTAACCATCAATTTGCTCTCTGTAGGTAAGAGTCTCTATCTTGGTTTTCTCTTCTCTCTCCCCCACCCATGTTTGTTTGTTTGTTCCTTAAATTCCATATATGAGTGAAATCATATGGCATTTCTCTTTCTCTGACTTATTTTGCTTAGCATAATAATTTCTAGCTCCATTCACATCTTTGCAAATGGCAAGATTTCATTCTTATTTTTTATGACTGAGGAATATCCACTGTGTGTGTATATATCACATCTTCTTTATCCATTCATTAGTCAATGGATATCTGGGCTCTTTCCATAATTTGGCTACTATTGATAATGCTTCTATAAACATTGGAGTGCATGTATCCCTTCAAATTAGTATTTTTGTATTCTTTGTGTAAATACTTAGTAGTGCAGTTGCTGGATCAGAGGGTAGTTCTATCTTTAACTTTTTGAGGAAACTCCATACTGTTTTCCAGAGTGGCTATACCAGTTTGCATTCCCACCAACAGTGTAAGAGATTTCCCCTTTCTTTGCATCCTCACTAACATTTGTTGTCCTGTCTTGTTAATTTAGTCTATTCTGACAGGTGTGAGATGGTATCTCATTGTGGCTTGCTTTGTATTTCCCTGACAATGAATGATGTCGAATATCTTTTTATCTGTCTCTTGGCCATTTATGTGTCTTCTTTGGAAAAATGTCTGTTCATGTCTTTTGCCCATTATTTAACTGGATTTTTTTTGTTTTAGGGGGTGTCGAGTTTGATCATTTCTTTTTTTTTTTTTTTTTAAAGATTTTATTTATTTGACAGAGAGAAACACAGCAAGAGAAGGAACACAAGCAGGGGGAGTGAGAGAGGGAGAAGCAGGCTTCCCGCTGAGCAGAGAGCCCGACCTGGGACTCGATCCCGAGTCCCCGGGATCATGACCTGAGCCGAAGGCAGTTGCCCAACCAACTGAGCCACTCAGGCACCCTGATCATTTCTTTATAAATTTTAGATACTAACCCTTTATCAGTTATGTCATTTGCAAATATCTTCTCCCATTCTGAAGGTTGCCCTTTAATTTTGTATTTTCCTTTTGCTATAAAGAGTCTTTTATTTTAAGTCCCAATAGTTTATTTTTGTTTTTATTTCCCTTGCCTCAGGAGACACATCAAGAAAGAAGTTGCTATGGCTGATGTCAAAGAGGTTACTGCCTGTGTTATCTAGGATTTTGATGGTTTCAGGTTTCACATTTTGAATTTATTTTTTTGAATTTATTTATCCATTTTGAATTTATTTTTGTGTCTGGTGTAAGAACGTGGTTTTCTTTTCTTTTCTTTTTTTTCATGTTACTGTTGAGTTTTCCCAACATTATTAGTTGGAGGGATTCTTTTTTCTATTGAATATTCTTTTTGCTTTGTCTAAGTTTAATTGACCACATAGCTGTGGGTTAATTTCTGAGTTTTCTATTTTGTTCCATTGATCTATTCATCTATTTTTGTGCCAGTACCCTTCTGTCTTGATCAGTATAGATTTATATATATAAATATAATTTGAATTATATAATATAATTTGAAGTCCAGAATTGTGATACTTCCAGCTTTGCCTTTCTTTTTCACAATGGCTATTTGAAGTCTTTTGTGGTTCAATAAAAATTTTAGAATTATTCTAGTTCTGTGAAAAATGCTGGTGGCATTTTGGTGGGATTGCACTAAATCTGTAGATTGCTTTGGGTAATATATAAATTTTGACAATATTTGCTCTTCCAATCCATGAAACTAGGATATTTTTTCAGTTCATTGTGCCTTCCTCAATTTCTTCCATAAGTGTTCTGTAATTTTCAGAGTATAGAGCTTTTATCTCTTGGTTAGGTTTATTCCTAGGTATCTTGTGGGCTTTTCATGCAATTGTAAATGGGACTGATTCCTTCATTTCTCTTTCTTATGTTTCATTTCATATAGAAATACAAGTTTCTACACATTGATTTTGTATCCTGCAACTTACTCAATTTGTATTTCAGTTTCAGCAATACTTTGGTGACATCTTTCAGGTTTACTATATATAGTATTACATTAAATGCAAATAGTAAAATTTGACTTCTTCCTTGCCAATTTAAATGATTTTTATTTTTTGTTCTTGTTGTTGCCTGTTAGGCTAGGACTTCCAAAACTATATCTATATAACAGTGGTAAGAGTGGACACACCTTTCTTGTTCTTACCACAGACTAAAACCTCCCATTTTTTCCTCATTGAGGATGATACTAGCTGTGGGTTTTTCAAATATGGCTTTTATGATGTTGAAGTATGTTCCCTCTAATCCAACTTTGTTGAGTGTTTCTTTTTCATAAATGGATGTTATACTCTGTTAAATGCTTCTATTGAGAGGATCATATGATTCTTAACGTTTCTTTAATTAACCTGGTGTATCACATTGATGTGATTTGTGAATACTAAACCATCCTAGTAGCCCAGGAATAAATCCCACTTGATCGTGGTGAATGATTTTTTTAATATACGGTTGGATTGATTTGCTGGTACTTTTTTGAGAATTTTGACATCTATATTCATCAGGAATATTGCTTATAGTTCTTTTTCTTGGTGGAGTCTTTGGCTTTGGAATTAAGTGATGGTCTCATAGGATTAGTTTGGAAGCCTTTCTTCCTTTTCCACTTTTTGGAATAGTGTTAAAATAGGTATTAACTTTTCTTTAAATATTTGGTAGAGGGGCTTCTTGGTGGCACTGTCAGTTAAGCATTTGACTCTTGGTTTGACTCAGGTTCATGATCTTAGGATCATCAGATCAAGCCCTGCATCAAGCCCCACATGAGTCTAAGTTTCTCTTTCCCTCTTCTTCTGCTCCTCCCCCTCACATTCTGTCTAAAATAAATAAATAAATCTTTAAATGTTTGGTAGAATTCCCTTGGAAAGTCTTCTGGCCTTGGACTTTTGTTTCTTGGGAGATTTTTTATTAGTGATTCAATTTCTTTGCTGGTTATTGGTCTCTTCAAGTTTTGTATTTTTTCCTATTTCAGTTTTGGTAGTTTATATATTTCTAGGAATCCATTCATGTCTGCCAGATTGTCCAATTCTTCAGCATATAATTTTTCATAATATTGTGTTATTATTCTTTACAGTATTAGTGGTTAGTTTTCCTCTGTCATTTGTGATTTTATTATGTGGGTTCTTTCTCTTTTCTTTTTGATAAATCTGGCCAGGGATTTTATTTATATTTTATTTTATTTTTTTTCAAAGAACAAACTCCTAGTTTCATTGATCTATTATGCCCCTTGTTGCGTTTGCTTTTGGCTTCATTTGTGGTTCTTTTTCTAGATCCTTTAGGATTGGTTGTTTATTTGAGATTTTTCTTGCTTCTCAAGGTAGACCTGTATTGCTACCTATTGCCCTTTTAGGACAGTTTTTTCTGTATCCCAAACATTTTGGACCATTATGTTTTCTTTTTCATTTGTGTCTATGTATTTTTTTAAATTTCTTTTTGATTTCCTAGTTGACCTATTTATTGTTTAGTAGTATTTTGTTTAATCTCCATGTATTTGTGGTCTTTCTAAATCTTTACTTGTGGTTTACTTCAACTTTCATAGCATTGTAGTCAGAATAAATGTGTGGTATGGTCTCAATTTTTTTTGTACTTATTGAGGTCTAATTTGTGACCAATTATGTGATCTATTCTGGAGAATATCCCAGAATGTGTATACTGTTGCTTTAGGATGGAATATTCTGAATATATCTGTTATGTCCATTTGCTTTAGTGTCATTCAATGTTTCTGTCCTTGTTGATTTTCTGCTTAGATGATCTGTCCATTGATATAAGTTGGGGTGTTAAAGTCTGCTATTATTATTGTATTATTATCAATGAGTTCATTTATATTCATTATTAGTTGTTTTATATATTTGGATGCTCCCATTTGGGGGCAGAAATATTTATAATTGTTATTCTTCTTGTTGGATAGTCACTTTTATTATGATATAGTGTCTTTCTTTTTCTCTTCTTACAATCTTTGCTTTAAAGTTTATTTTGCTCAATGTAAGTATGGCTACTCTGGCTTTCTTTTGACGTCCACTTGCATGATAAATGTTTCTCTATCCCCTGACCTTCAATCCTTAGGTGTCTTTAGGTGTCTAAAATAAATCTCTTGTACACAGAATGTCGATAGGTCTTGTTTTTTTAATCCATTCTGACATCTTACATCTTTTGATTGGAGGGTTCTGTCCATTTTCATTCAGAATAATTATTGATAGATATGTATTTAGTGCCATTTTATCACTTCCTTTGTCATTATTTATGGAGATTTTCTCTTATCCTTTCTTGTCTTTGTCACTTTTGTTTTTCTTTCCTACTAATTTCTTACAGAGCTGGTGTAGTGGTTGTGAACTCCTTTACTTTTTATTTGTCTGGCTAACTCTTTATCTCTCCTTCTACTCTGACTAATAGCCCTGGTGGATAAATTATTCTTGGCTGCAGATTTTTCCCATTCTACACTTCGAATATAACAGTCCTCTGCCTTCTGGCTTGCCAAGTTTCTATTGCGAGATCTCCAGCCAGCCATATGGATCTTCCTTGTATGTTAGGGACTTATTTTGTCTTGCTGCTCTTAAGACTTTTTCTTTAACATTATAATTTGCAAATTTAATTACAATATGTCTTGGTGTTGGTCTGTTTGTGTTGATTTTGATAGGAGTTCTCTGTGTCTTCTGAATCTGTATTTAATTTCCATCCCCAAATTAAGGAATATTTTTGCTATTATTTTCTCAAATATGTTTTCTGTCCCCCCCTTCTCTCTCTTCTTCTGGAACTCCTATAATATGAATATTGGAGTCAAATGGAGTCAGAATGTCAGATGGAGTCAGAATTGATGGAGTCAGAGTTCCCTAAGTCTATTCTTGTGTTCCATAATTCTTACTCTCTTTTTTTCAAAGTCATTATTTTCCATTATTTTATCTTTTATATCACTCATTCATTTCTCTGCTTCTTCCAATCTTGTGTTCATTACATCAACTCTATTTCAAATCTCAGTCATTGCATTTTTCACTTTTGACCAATTGTTTTTTAACTCCTTCTCTGCTATAAGGGTCTCACTGATGTCTTCTATTTTTTTTTTTTTCTCAAGCCCTGTTAGTATACTTGTGATTGTTCCTTTAAATATTCCATCCGGCATATTATATCTGTTGTGCTTAGATAAAAATGCCAAGATGGAGAAAGTTATCCCAAATGAAAGAAAAAGGTCATGGTGAGAAATCTAAGTCTCTTTTTTTGTGTGTTAGAAAATGTTGCTATGTTTCCTGCTCCTGAGAGTAATGGCTTTATGAAGATGAGGTCATATAATGTCCAGGACCTGGAACTTCAGGAAGTTTCCCTGGTGTGTTCTATGTGTAGTCTCCTATTGCGTTTTGGTGGCTCTATCTTTCTGACTGGTTGTCTGCAGAGGCTCTCCTTTCCTGCAGTGGGCACTGTTTGGTTCTTGGTCAGAATGTGGTGGGTTTTAAACAGTTGTATTACTGCTACTTCCACTAAAACCAAAGTCCTGCAGAACTCTCTGGTCAGGAGACATGATCTTGGGAGAGGTTTCTGTTGGTCTTCTGGAAAAGAGGCCCACAGTCCTGGGATTAAACAAAACAAAACAAAACAAAACAAACTTGACCAAAAAGGGCAGTATCTCCAAGTGCAGGAGAGTGGGATTTGGTATAAGCAGGTTAGGTACCCAGTGTGGAGGCTGAGCTGCTGTCTGCTGGTTGCTCTGCAATTATGCTAAGGGGCAGGGGAGATAAACCTTGCCAGGTGGCTCCTTTGTCCCCAGGGAGATGTGTCTGTGAATGCTGCCTCTTAGGGATGTGCTCCAAGAAGAGTGAATAATCTCCCCGCTGTGTGTCCCAGGAGTTTTTTAGATGGCTGTTTCCAGGCAGTCTGCCACCTGGGATTATTTGCCTGCCTCTTTCTAGAAGTAAGGTTGTGCCTTCAGGGCTCTATCCCCATCCAAGCTACAGACTTTTAAAACTCCAGGCTTTGAACCCCATTGGTTACAAGAATTCATGAAAATCAGCCACTCTCATTTTCCCACCCAATGATTTTTGGGAACTGTTCCTTGTTGTGTACTCCCCTACGTGCCCTTTCATGTACTTTTCTCTGTGACCTTATAGCTCCTTCTATCTGCAGCATCTGCAGCCCATTTCTCTCCCAAATCACATCTCTGCACTTCCTACTTTCTTCAATGTGGCTTCTCTTTCTTTAGTTATAGAGTTTGTTGTGTCAGTCTTCAAGTTGATTTCTAGGGTATTTAGAATGATTTGACACTTACCCAGTTGTATTCAAGGGATGAAACAAGCCTAAGGTCCTCCTACTATGCCAGCATTTTAGCTACTCTGTTGTAGTAAGAGAATTAGAACACATCATTGTGCACAGTTGTGTGTCAATAGATTTAGGTAACTGACATGAAATGGACCCATTCTTAAAAACACACAAATTATCAAAACTGACTCAT
>PITA01009026.1:66055-80538 GCA_004023965.1 Spilogale gracilis
AAAAAAAAAAAGCCTCCCCCCAAAAAAAGTCCAGGATTTTTTTCTTGACAAATGACAAAAACAATTTTATTTATTTATTTATTTATTTATTTATTTATTTATTTATTTTAAGATTTTATTTAGTTACTTGACAGATAGAGATCACAAGTAGGCAGAGAAGCAGGCAGAAAGAGAGAGAGAGAGAGAGAGGAGGAAGCAGGCTCCCTGCTGAGCAGAGAGCCCAATGTGGGCCTTGATCCCAGGACCCTGAGATCATGACCTGAGCTGAAGGCAGAGGCTTTAACCCACTGAGCCACTCAGGTGCCCACAAAAACAATTTTAAAAATAAGCTAAGGGACTGAATAAACATTTTTGTGAAAAAAGATATACAAATGGCCAAAAGCACATTGAAAAGATATTCACAATCCTTGCTCATTAAGGATGTACAGATGAAAATCACAGTGAAATACCACTGCACACAACTAGTATGGCTTTAATTAAGTGGAATTAGGGACACCTGGGTGGCTTAGTTGGTTGAGCATCCAACTCTTGATTTTAGCTCAGATCATAATCTCAAGTTTTTGAGATCAAACTCTGCACTGGGGATGGAATCTTCTTAAGATTCTCTTCCTTTTTCCCTCCCTTACTCTTTCCTCTCAAAAAAAAGGTTGAAATTAATAACTATTGTGATTTTGAGAAATAGGAACTCCCATACATTGTGGTTGAGGCTGTAAAATCATGCAGCTACTGTGAAAAACAGTTTGGAAATCACTTAAAAAGTTAAACAGGATATTCAGCAATTATGCTCCTAGCTATATATCTTTAAAAAACAAAGTAAAAAACAGAACAAAACAAAGTGTGTGTAGGAGCATTATTCGTGCAAGCTAAAATGTGGAAACAGACCAAATATCCATCAATAAGAAAATGGATAAAATACAGTATATACATATAATGAGATATAATTTATCCATAAAAATGAACAAGTTATTGAGAAATGGTACGACTTGGGTGAGCCTTAAAACATTATTTTAAGGAAAGAGCCCAACATAAAAGATTATGATTTGTATGTATAATTCCTTTTATATGACATTCACACTAGACTAATTGATATACAGAAAACAGATCACAGGTTACTAGAGGTAAAGGGAGTGAGGAGTGGTGATTAAAATTACAAATAATTATGGGTAGTATAATTAATCATATAGAATGTTTTTTTCAAATATTTTATTTATTTATTTGACAGAGAGAGATCACAGATAAGCAGAGAGGCAGGCAGAGAAAGAGGGGGAAGCAGGCTCCCACTGAGCAGAGAGCTGGATGTGGGACTTGATCCCAGGACCCTGAGATCATGACCTGAGCTGAAAGCAGAGGCTTAAACCTTTGAGTCACCCAGGCACCCCATATAGAATGTTTTTATGGGATAATGAAAAAATTTTAAAACTAGAGAGATCTATTGTTTCTACAACATTATGAATACATTAATCATCACTGAATTACGACTTTAAAATAGCTATTTGTGATGTGAATTTGACCTATTTTTTAATCACCTGATATACAATATTTACTCATTATGCTCTCCATTAAGTTCAAGATCAATTAGAATAGAATGTCTTTCACAAATCTTCCTGTTCTTCCATATCAATTGTCTAGTTGAACTATATAATCATCTCTAAACATCTAGAAAATTTTTGCCTAGAAGCAAAATTTTTAAAAGGTAATATCAATTCTAAATGATATTTTATTCATTTTCTGTACTATAGTAATTACATATGAGATACCAAATGCAATGGAAATCAACACTAGTCATTGGAACATATCTACTAGGGGTCATTTATATACTACTTGCTCTTTGGTGACAGTCAAGAATCTAAAAATTGAATTAGATCTTTCAGTTTGTGTTGCATTAGTTTTATTTTCTCAAAGGACTTGGAAATTAAAAATCCTTCTAATTTTTATTGGAAAAAATCTAAAATTTGAATTTCAGTTGTTAAAAATATATATTTCTATCTTTTAAAAAAGATTTTATTTATATATTTGACAGAGAGAAATCACAAATAGACAGAGAGGCAGTCAGAGAAAGAGGGGGAAGCAAGCTCCTCACTGAGCAGAGAGTCCAATGTGGGACTTGATCCCAGGACCCTGAGATCATGACCTGAGCCAAAGGCAGAGGCTTAATACTCTGAGCCACCCATGTGCCCCTATATTTGTATCTTTTTTTGACTGTTCAGTCTCTAAAGATGAAGCTTTCCCTGAAAAATTTAAGAGTAGCTAATTTTGAAAGTTTACTCTATGTGAGGTGTTGTTCAAAGCACTTAATGTCTTTCAGCTTATTTACTTAGAAAATGATCTAATTACATTTCAATAAGTAAACTTTAATACAAAGTAAAAAATAAGAACTTTGATAGTTTCCTTCTATAAACTAGAGTCACAGGTAAAACTTAATACACTGAATTTTTTTTTGAGAATATAATGAAAATTGTGGGAGATATAATGGGCAAAATATTGTAATTCAAACAGGAAGATGATGGAGTAAGAGGATCTAAGTACATATCATCCCATAGATACATGAGATAATGCCTACAGCATTAGTGTAAATAATCCAAAAAAAAAAAAAAATGACCCAAAGATTGGCAGAACAAACTCTCCAGAGCTAAAGGTAAAGAAGAAGCCACATTGAAGTAGGTAGGAAGGGTGGAGACAGGGTAAGGAGTTAAACAGACCCAAGAGAATGTTCACAGGAGGGAAGGACACAGCAGGTGCAGACAGTGTGGAGTGGGGGGTAAATAGACCATAACACTAGGCATCCTAGGCACAGGGAAACCCTGTGTCATCGCCATAACATTTGGTTTTGAAAACCAGAGGAACCAAAATTTCCTTAGTACTTAACAATCAGTGGAGCTTAACATCTGGAACTTAAAAAAAAAAAAAAAAAAAAAAAAAAAAAAAAAAAAAAAAAAAATCAACAGGCTCAATGGAAGAGGGCCAGAGAAAACAGTCTCTACCCTTATAGCACAATGAAGAGCTCCAGGTAGATATAGGGTAGAATCAGCAGTTTGAAAACTGCTTGAGATATATGGGAGAGAAATTTGTTTACTAATTAGGTGGAGCAGGTATCCTTGGGAGATTTCTCCAGGAACTAAGGTGCTGGCAGGAAGATATTTCCTCCCCTGACACCCAACCTAGATTCAGGGACACCTATGGGAACCAGTACAGCATAATGCTCTCCACTTTGCTTACTAAAAGCATGCCCCACCAATGCACACTTCTGTGGATCTGCACACTTCAACCTGGCAAGATTGGTAAGAGTTTTGTACAGCTGTGGATCCCCTTCACCAGTGTACCAACATGGACTTAACTGGTATAGTGGACTACACCCCAGCATTCTCTTGAGGACCTGTCCCCTCCAACCCTGTGTTAGAAGTTTTCTAAAATACCTCCAGGTCCTGTCTCACAGCAGATCTATGCAAACCTTGCTAACATTATTCACCCACCCAGTGTTTGGCAGACTTGCCCTCTCAAATATGCCTTTGGTTATATCTCATCCAAGGTGGTACTGCAAGCCTGGAAGTGTGCAAGCAGCCATGATACTGTCCAGTAACACTCCAAAGTGACTCCTGCCTGAGGTAGAGGAGAAAAACCCAAACACGCCAGTTCAACTTCAGACCCAACCATAGGCCATGCAGGCCCAGCCTACCAACAGAAACTTCTCACAGGACAATCCAGAGAAAGTACCCGCATCTCTGGTGTTATTGCATCTCTGGAAAACTCCTGATGTGACTCAGCTGAAGTTCAAGGCAGTCCCAGACTAGCCCACTAACAACACAAGGTAAAAACCTGCCCACAACAAACAAAAAGATCCACTGTAGATGACTAGGTTGAAGGCAAAAGCAGTGCAGCTTCTACAGTAGAATGCATGCAACCGACAAAGGAGATACCCATGAAGCACCAGGTTCTCATTAGTAGGGAACATTAAACTGCAGAGTGTCATAGGACCAATTCTTCATAAGGCCACCACTCTCAAGAGCAGGACATGTAGCTGACTTTCTGAATACATAGAAATAGACACAGAAATTTAGAATAAAAGAGGAGAGAGATGAATATGCCCCAAATGAAAAAACAGGACAAAAATCTTAAGAGAGCTAAGCAAAATTAAGTAGTATGCATGATAGAAAATTTAAAGTTATAGTCATAAAAATATTCACTAGACTAGGGGCACCTGTGTGGCTCAGTTGGTTGGACGACTGCCTTCGGCTCAGGTCATGATCCCGGGTCGGGATCGAGCCCCACATCAGGCTCCCTGCTCAGCAGGAAGCCTGCTTCTCCCTCTCTCACTCCCCTTGCTTGTGTTCCTTCTCTGGATGTGATTCTCTCTGTCAAATAAATAAATAAAATCTTTAAAAAAAAATATTCACTAGACTGGAAAAAAATGGAGGACCTCAGTGAAACCCCGAACAGAGAGATAGAAAACAAAAGAACCATTCAGAGATGAACACAATGATTAAAATTAAAAATACACTAGGTAGAATAAATAGTGGACTAGAAGAAGCCGAAGAATGGATCAGCAACATGGAGAATGGAGTAATGCAAGGCAATCAAGCTGAACGAGAAAGAGAAAAATAAAAAAAATAAAAATAGATATCGGTTATTCAGCAGTGCCATCAAGTGAAATAACATTCACATGAAAGGGATCCCAGTAAAAGAAAGAGAAAAGGGACAGAAAATGTATTTGAAGAAATCATAGCTGAAAACTTCTGAAATCTGGGGAAGGAAACAAAAGTTCAGATCCAGGAGGCACAGAGAGGCTCCTAAAAACTCAACACAAGGAGGTCCATAGCAAGACACATAGTAATTGAAATGGCAAAGAATAGTGATATAAAGAGTTTTAAAATCAGCAAGCAAAAGGGAAAAGTTATATAAAAGTGAAACCTCCATAAGGCTAATTTTTTAGCAGAAACTTTGCAGGCTAGATGAGAGTGGCATGGTATATCCAAAATACTGGCTGGGGGAGGGTAGGAAGCACAAATGCAGGAAAATTAAATATATCTACAAGGGTTTCACAAAATAAAAGGATTAAAAGTTGGACCCCCATATAGCTAAAATAGGGGGTAGAGAGAAGAAAAAGATGGGCTCAAACTTAAGTAAACTTCAACTTATAAAGTCTGCTATATAGAGAATATGTTATACATAAACATAATAGTAACTGCAAATCAAAAATCAGTTATAGTTATGCAAAAACTAAAGAGAAAGGAATTCAAATATATCGCTAAAGAAATACAGCAAACCATAATAGAAGAGAACAAGATGAAAGCAACAGAGAATTACAAAATTAACCATTACACAAGTAACAAAATGACAATAAGTGCAATGGCAATAATTACTTTGAATGTAAATGGACTAAATGCTCCAATCAAAAGACACAGGGCGATGTAATGAATAAAAAAGGAAGGCCCAAAAACTTGCTGCCTATTAGATTTTCCTTTTAGACATAAAGACATAGGCAGATTAAAAATGAAGGGATGAAAAAACATTTATTAAGTAAATGGAAGTGAAAAGAAAGAGGGAGTAATGATACTAATATTGGAAAATCAGACTTTAAACAAAGATTGTAGCAAGAAACAAAGGACACTATAAAATCATAAAGGAAACAGTACAAGAAGATATAACAATTTATGCGTCTAACACAGTAACACACAAATATATGAAGTAGATAATAATAAACATAAGGAAAATAATTGATAGTAACACAATAATGACAGTAAAATTTAACATACTATTTACATCAATGGATAGATAATCAAAACGGAAAATCAATAAGGAAGCAGTTCCTTTAAGTGACACTTTAGACCAGATGGATCTAACAGATATATTCAGAACGTTTCATCCTAAAACAGCAAAATACACGTTCTTTTTAAAGGTACATGGAACATTCTCCAGAACTGATCACATATTAAGCCACAGACAAGTCTCAAAAAATTCAAAATGATCGAGGTAATTAGTGTACATCTCTGACCGCAACACTGTGAGACTAGAAATCAACCACCAGAAAAACTTTGTAATGAACGCAAATACATGGATGTTAAATAACATGCTACTAAACATTGAATGGGTCAACCAAGAAAATAAAGAGGAAATAAAAAAATACACAGAAACAAATGAAAAAACAAACAAATAAACAAATAACAGTCCAAAATCTATTTCTAAGAAGGAAGTTTATAGCAATACACACCTACTTTAAGAAGCAAGAAAAAAGTCAAATAAACAACAAAATATCCTTGTAGAACCTAGAGAAATAAGAAAACAACAACAGCAAACAACGAAGGAGTAAAGATTAGAAGAGAAATACATTAAATAGAAACTAAAACATACAATAGAATAAATCAATAAAACCAGGAGCTTGTTTTTTGAAAAGATCAAAAAAAAATAATAAACCTTTTCCAAGGTTCATAAAAAAAGAGACAGATAAGATACAAATAAAATCAGAAATGAAATAGAAGTAACAAGCAACATCCCGGAAATACAAAGGATTGTAAAAGAACATCACGAAAAATTGTATGCCAACAAATTAGGCAACCCAAAGAAATAGATAAATTCATAGAAATATATAACCTCCTAAAACTGAAGGAGGAAGAAATAGAAAATTTGAACAAATAAATTGCCAGCAAGGAGATTAAATATGAAAAACAAAAAAGCAACAACAACAACAACAACAACAAAAAGCTCAACAAACAAAAGTCCAGGGACAGTTGGCTTTATACATGAATTACACCAAATATTTATTTATTTATTTATTTATTTATTTTTATTTTTAAAAAGATTTTATTTATTTATTTGATAGAAACAAAGCTAGAGAGGGAATACAAGCAGGGGGAATGAGAGAGGGATAAGCAGGCTTCCCACAGAGCAGGGAGCCTGATGTGGGACTTGATCCCGGGACACCATGATCATGACTTGAGCCAAAGACAGATGCCTAACAACTGAGCCACCCAGGTGCCACTCCACCAAACATTTAAATAAGAATTAATACTTATTTTACTCAAACTATTCAAAAAAATAGAAGAAAAGTTTCTAAATCTGTTCTATGAGGCCAAAATCACCGTGATAGAAAAACCAGATAAAGACACTATTAAAAAAAAAAAAAAGAGAGAGAGAGAGAGAACTATAGACCAATATCTCTAATGAACAGAGGTACAAAAATCTTCAATAAAATATATGCAAACCTTATCCAATAACACATTTAAAAAAAAAAAAAAAGCAGTCACCACGACTGAGCATGCAAATGTGTTTCAATAGTCTCAAATCTATCAACATGATAAATTTTATCAATAAGAGAAAGGATAAAAACCATCTGATCATTTTAATAGATGCAGAAAAAACATTTGGTAAACTAAGACATTCATTCATGTTAAAAATCCTCAACAAATTAGTTTTAGAGGGAACATATCTCAACATAATAAAGGCCTAATATGAAAAACCCACAGCTAATATTATACTCCATGGGCAAAAACATTGGTTTTCCCAGAAGATCAAGAAAAAGACAAAACATCCACTCTCACCAATTTTATTCAACAGTACAGCAATTAGACAACAAAAATAAAAAGCATCCAAATTGATAAGGAAGCATTAAAAGTTTCATTATGTGTAGATGACATGATATAATATATGGAAAACTAAAGATTCCACACAAAAAGCTACTAGAACTGATCAATGAAGTCAGTAAAGCCACAGAATTCAGTAATGTCATAGAATACAAAATCAATATACATAAGTATGTTCCATTTTTTTAAAAGATTTTGTTTATTTATTTGACAGAGAGAAAGACATCTAGAGAGGGAACACAAGCAGGGGGAGTGAGAGAGGGAGAATCAGGTTTTCCGCCAAGCAGGGAGCCCAATGAGGGGCTTGATTTCTGGTCTCTGGGATCATGACCCAAGCCGAAGGCAGTCGCTTAACCAACTGAGCCACCCAGGTGCCTCATATGTTCCATTTCTATACACTAATTACAAAGTAGCATAAAGAGAAAATAAGAAAACAATCCATTTGCACCAAAAATAATAAAATATGTAGGAATAAACTTAACCAAGAAGATAAAAGACCTGTACTCTGAAAACCACAAAACTTTAATGAAAAAAAATTGAAAATGACACACAAATGGAAAGATATTTTATGTTCATTGATTGGAAGACCAAATATCATTAAAATGTCTACACTTTCCAAAACTTCCTACAGATTAAAAACAAAACCTATCAAAATATCAATAGCATTTTTCATAGAACTAGAACAAATCATCTCAAAGCTTGTATGGAAACACAAGAAAAAAAAAAACCTGGAAAATCAAAGAAATCCTGAAAAAGAACAAAACTTGAGGTATCATCATCCCAGATGTCAAGTATACAGCAAAGCTCTAGAAATAAGTACAGTAAGGCACTGTGGCACTGTCATAGAAATAGATACATGGATAAACAGAACAGCATAGAGAGCCCAGAAATAAATCCATGAATGTATGGTCAATTAATTGTCCACAAAGAGGCAAGAATAGGCATTGGGTTAAAAAGAAAAAGAAAAAGAAAAAGGGGCGCCTGGGTGGCTCAGTTGGTTGGGAGACTGCTTTTGGCTCAGGTCATGGTCCTGGAGACCTGGAATCGAGCCCCGCATCTGGCTTCCTGCTCGGTGGGAAGCCTGCTTCTTCCCCTCTCATTCCCCCTGTTTGTGTTCCCTCTCTGGCTGTGTTTCTCTCTGTCAAATAAATGAATAAAGTCTTTAAAAAAAAAAAAGAAAAAGAAAAAGAAAGGAAAAAAAAGTCCCTTCAAGAAATGATATTGAGGAAACTGGACAATTTTCTTACATAATACACAAAAATAAACACAAAATGTGTTAAGGATCTCAGTGTGAAACCTAAAAACCATAAAAATCCTAAATGAGGGGTGCCTGGGTGGTTCAGTTGGGTGAGTGACTGCCTTCAGCTCAGGTCATGATCTTGGAGACCCAGGAACGAGCCCTGCATCAGGCTCTCTGCTTGGCTGGAAGCCTGCTTCTCCCTCTCTCACCCCCGCCCCCCCGGCTTGTGTTCCCTCTCTCGCTGTGTTTCTCTGTGTCAAATAAATAAATAAAATCTTTAAAAAAAAATCTTAAATGAGAGCACAGACAGTAATTTCTCTGACATCAGCTATTATATTTTTCCATATAGGTCTCCTGAAGCAAGAGACACAAATGCAAAACAAACTATTGGGTCTACATCAGAATAAAAAGCTTTTGCGCAGCAAAGAAAACAACAAAACTAAGAGACAATATATAGAATATAAGAAGAAACTTGCAAATGACATCTCTGATAAAGTGTTTGTATCTGAAGTATATAAAGAACATATGTAAATCAACACCAAAAGAAAAATAAGACAATTTAATTTAAAAAATAGGCAGAAGATATGAACAGACATTTCTCTAAAGAAGATAGATAGATGACCAACATACACATGAAGAGATGCTAAACATCACTCCTCATCAGGGAAATGAAAATTAAAACCACAATGAGCTATAATCTCTCAGAATGGCCAAAATCAAAAACACAAGAAATAAGCATTGTGAGGTTACAGACAAAAAGGAACACACAAGCACCACCACTGGTGTAGCTGCTGTAAAAAAACATTATGGAGGTTCTTCAAAAATTTAAAAAATAATTCCCCTATGATCCCGTAATTCCACTACTGGGTATTTAGCCACAGAATATGAAAACACTAACTCAAAAAGATATATATGCACTCTTAAATTTATTGCAATATTATTTATGGTAGCCAAATTATGGAAGCAAATCAAAAGGCATTGTGTCACTATGGCACAGAATAAAATACTTAAAATATTATTAATATTAATATTAATATTATTATTTTTAAGCTTTTTAAAAGATTTTATTTATTTGACAGAGAGAGAGAAAGCAGAAGGAGGAGGTGTGGCAGGGACAGGGAGAAGTAGGCTTTCTATAGAGCACAGAGCCCAATGTGGGGCCCCATCCCAGGACCTTGGGATCATGACCTGAGCTGAAGGCAGCCACTTAAACAATTGAACAACTCAGGGACCCCTACTGTTGTTATTATTAAAGTCATTTCAATGTGCTTCCAGTTTATGAAGGAATTAGAAAATCTGACAAATCGCAAGTTGATAGAATACATTTAAGATCATTACAAATAAATCAGGTAGAGTTCAGATTATCTATCACGAGGTATTCTTAATTTTAAATGATGAAAACAATACAATATTTTCTGAATATACTATGGTATTTAAAACCTGAAATATAAACCTATGTCCATACAGTATATATAAACTATATTTTGAGAGGTTTTATTATTACTCATTTGTAAGGAACATAATGCTTAAAAAGAGGTTTTCTAAGACATTTTTAAATTATCATGATACTGCTGGCAAGCTAATGATAGTTTCAAGTATGAAACTTAACAAAAACTAGAATGAGAATGAGAGAGTGAAAATGAGAGAAGAGAAGGAAAAAGGGGAAGAAGGGAGGGGAACATGAAAGAGTACCTTCAATTTTGAAGATATGCTCATGTATGCTTGTGGTTAAAATATGGTCCTGGTTATGAAAATATACATATTTTTGTCCTGTTCTTGTTGCTGACTTACTCTACCCTTGACTTTCTCTAACTTGAACAGATCTTGTGAGGTCTTTAATGGGCTTTGATCTTGTCTGAGAAAAGATGACTGAGAAGGGATTATTTTCCTAGGTTCTAGTCGGTAGTTAACAGCAAGAGCTATCATTTTTTGTATTATATATTGAAGTATCCATTTTGGGGGAATCTCAATGACTGATGGTCATATCACAAGAAAACATTGTAAGAAAAATTAAGAAGAATCTATTTTGTGCCTTTGGCAAATAGATTGACAGCTATGGTAGACCTTTGAGGTTTATAATATTTGTTTTAGTAATGATACAATTTTAACACTTTTTAAAAAAATGTGTATCCCATTTTAAAATAATTTGAAAGAAACAGCATCTGTTACTTTCCTCAGAAACCTATCTTTCCAAATTTATAGCTCATGCTGTGATTATTTTTTTCTTCATTAACAGCAACATTCCTTAGATTCTTGTAAGCTTTTATGAGTACCACCAATTCAATTTTCTTGGGGTTCTAATCTAAATTTTCTCTCTTCTGTGCTGTACTGGATACTGGAACTCAACTTCTATATTGTGTGTGTGTGTGTGTGTGTGTGTGTGATCAAATGTATTACATTTGAATTCCTATAATTTATATAATGCTAGATATTTATATAATCAAATTGAATGACTTGTACACTTTAACGTTAATTCAATATTAGCACTTGAACAGAAAGATTATATATTTTTTAGAACATACTTAGAATATTTTGTGATTTTATTTCCTATAGTTCAAATTGTTATGACTGTTTTTGGGGAAATCAAAATCTTACTTCAGAATATCTATGAATATATTAACAGAGGAAACTTCTCAAAATGCCCTTCGTTTTTCTTATACTACAAAAATGTCAGTGTTTCTATGAATAGCTTCTCCTAATTAAAATTTCAATATAATCAGATATGAAGTCTGTGAGGTTTTGAACAAACAGTAAATTTATTTGGAAATATGTCACAAGGAAGGTTATAAGGAACCTTTGTGAAAACTGTTAAAGATGGTTAATGTCTCTTAATCTTCTGAATTACTAACAATTGTTTTAAGTGGAAAAGACTGATTTTTTTTAGATGTTTATTTAAAGAGATTTTAAGTTAGACTAATTATGTATTTTTATGATGTAATTGTTAGGTAGAAGCTAGACATGAGCAGTGGAAGGAATGCCCTTAGATAGAGTCTCAAGCCCTTTGATGGGTATGATAGGGACATGAGCAGAAGGCAAAGAAGGTGATAAATAAGCTACACATTATAAGCCAGGGGAGGAGAGGGGAGGGCAACTCAACAGCTTCACCTTGTGGCTTCCAAGACCTTGAAGCTGACAGAGCCAGAGCCACAGGGGTAAGCCTGACCTCTCTCTGACCTCAGCCCCAGAGTAACTCTTAGATTCATTATAATACATTTGCATTGCTCAATAGAGAAAAGCTGTCATATTGGTTCCAGTACAAACCTTGTGGGGTGAGAAGCTCCCCTTCCCAACCTGTGAGAGCAGTTTCCCAAGTGATTGGAAGCAGCCTCCAATAGAGAGCACCCCATTACACATCATAGCTTTTCTCAACCCAGAGAGACCCAATAATATCCAATCCCCAAAAAAACTATTGGAAGTTCCATCTTGAAAGTATACTTTTGCTTTAATAAACTGCTTTGTGCTTGCTACTTTCCTTCTG
Source organism: Spilogale gracilis (assembly GCA_004023965.1). Classification (NCBI taxonomy): domain Eukaryota; kingdom Metazoa; phylum Chordata; class Mammalia; order Carnivora; family Mephitidae; genus Spilogale; species Spilogale gracilis. Next base: position 78,348 of record PITA01009026.1, read on the forward strand.
GATAACTTTATTCAAGCATGGATCCCCACGTAAATCTCTTCGGGAATCCAAAGACTGAGACCTCCATTTGCACAACACAGACTCTCCTACCTGTAACAGAATTTTAAAGTCTTCCAAGGAGTTTTATTCAAATACTTTACCACTGATGTTACCTATTAAGAAAAAAAATTTTTTTTCATAACAAAAAGGTATTCCTAAACCATTCAATTTTTAAATATTATCAATCACAAGCATAGGTTCACATTTGTAAATTTAATGCAAGAGATAGAAACAGTTGAAAAACAGTAGAAAAAACTGTGCGTTTTTTATTGTGTTTTAATGCATTTGAGCAGGAACATGTCAAATATATAACATTTTTTTATTTATAAATGTATCAATACAGAAATAATTCTTGAGTATCATAAAGGTTAATTTTTGTGTCCATTTGGCGTTTTGGGATGAGATAAAGATTTAAATTAGTAAATTTTGTGTAAAACAGATTGCCTCCATCATGTGGATATGTTCCACCCAGTCAACTGAAAAGACCTGAGTGAAACGAAAAGATAATGGTTTCCAGAGCAAAGGAGAATTCAGCAGACTGCCTTGAGACTACATCTGCATGACTAGCTCTCCTAGTTCTCCAGCCTGCCAACCCACACTGCATATGTGATTTACCAGCCTTCATGATTATATAATCCAATTCCTTACCATAAATCATTTTATAAATACACAGTACACAAATTCTACTTTTCTGAAGAACCCTAGCTATGTCAAGAATTGGTTGTATCACCACTTTAAATGTTACTTGGGCATCTTAGAATGGCCATGAGAGATCTGGTGAACAACATTATGCCTTTGTTTGAATTATGGCATATACTGTTGTTATTTCTCTTAAAAAAATGAAAATTCCTGTTGTTAGGTACAGATTCAAAGAATGTGTCTGTGAAACTGTCAGAAACATAGCAACAGAGTGAGCTCCATATTCCTTGTATTTACAGCAGTTCCTAGCATTGAGTGGAATAGCCTCTCCCAACCACTTTAATGCTTTAAATGTGATACTTGTAGAGCTCCTGGGTCAGCACAACTGTTAGCTAACCAAAGAGCTACTCATTAGCATGCTTAGTTTTCTTGTGCATAAATATTTATTAGATATTTATTCTGTGTTGAACACTGTCCTACTGCATGTTTATCTCAATGGAGGGAGAAAGCAAAAACCTTAGCCATCATGGAATTTACATTCTGGAAATATTAGTGTGACAAGAAGCACATTAAAACAAAACAAAAATAACTTTGTATGGAGGCATACCTTGGAGATATTGTAGGTTCAGTTCTAGATTATCACAATAAAACAAACATCAAAATAAAATGAATCAAATAAATATTTTGATTTTCTAGTACAAATAAAAGTTATGTTTACACTATACTGTAGGCTATTAAGCATATAGTAACATTATGTGTAAAAAATGCACATACCTTAATTACAAATAATTTATTGGGGTACCTAGATGGCTCAGTCAGTTAAGTGCCTGCATTAAACTCAGGTCATGATCCTAGACTTCTAGGATCGAGCCCCTCATTAGGCTCCCTACTCAGGGGAGAGAGGCCAGCATCTCCCCCTCTCTCTGCCTGCTACTCCCTATGCTTGTGCTCTTTCTAATACATAAAATACAATAATAATAATATGAATAAAAATGATTTATTGCTCAAAAAGTGCTAACCATCAGCTAATATTTTTTCGTGATAGAGGGTCTTATCTCAGTACTGATTACTGCTGATTGATCAGGTTAGTGATTGCTGAAGGGTGGGGTTCCAGTAGTGATTTATGAAAATAAGAATACCCTGAAGTTTTTACATCAATTGACTTTTTCTTTCATGAATGTTATCTCTGTAGCATAGGATGCTGTTTGATAGCGTTTTACCTGCTATAGAAAATAAATTAGAGAGTGGTCAAGATGGCGGAAGGCCAGGTGACCGCATTTCAGGGAGTTCCCTGAAGAGAGCTGAATTTCAACAAAAAAACCACTACAAGACCACCGTGAACACCCATGAAACCAGCCTGAAATGTGATATTTCCCACTTCTGGACCGCCACGAGAGACAAAGAACATCGGCAAAAAGCTCTCTCTGTTTCTCCCTTTCTTCTCTCCTCTTTCCTTTATTCTCTCTTTTACGTGTACATGTAGATACAAACCCCAAGTCAATCCCACATCCCT